>SKCR01005159.1:0-168073 GCA_019454045.1 Zanthoxylum bungeanum | reverse complement strand
TAGAATTAATTCGTTAGCGACGTAAATAATAATTTCGCTAGGCGCGATTATTTATTTAAATTCGATTTAATTAACGTCGCGACGCAAGTTCGGTATTTCGGAAATATCGAACCCGAACGCGTGAGTGGACGTGGGCCCACTTTCATTTGGAAACGTGTGGGCCCACTTGACACATGTCATTATATGTATTCTTTTATTGATAATGCATTGCATGGTGATAGTGTATAATACACTCTAATGTTATGCATGGAATTTGAGTGTTTGACACTCTAAGCCTTTGCATGGCTTGTGTCATAGATTTTTATTATTTAATAAATATTATGGCATAAATATAATTGATTTTTGTATCAAAATCAATTAGAACAAAAAGAAAAATCTCTCTTCTCTCTCTCACTTGGCCGAAAACTGCATGCAGTTTTTTGGTCTTCATCTTCTTCATTTTGGTTGCCAAAAGCTTGAAGAAAGTGTGATTGTTTGGAACATCTCCTCACATGCAAGGCTAGCACCTTTCAGGGATCAAAAGAGGTGATAGGGAAACCATCATAGAGTTGGAATACTCAAAGCTGGAGCTTTCCACATCTTCTCACCTTGGCCGAAAATCATCCACCTTAGAGCTTCCATCTTGGCTTGATTTTCTTCATCACAAGATATTGTAAGTATGATTCCGCCATACTTCATGTTTATATATATTCTTTGTTGTATTTCATATATGCTTAATCTTTCCTTGGGACATATTATAGAAACCAACAATTCATGTCTCGAGCATGACTTCAAAGTTGAAATGGTTGACTCATTTGGTGGCCAACCTCAAAAACTAGCAAACTTGTTTTATGTGATTTATAAAACTCAGTAAGTAACCGTGCTAGTATTATAAGAAACAAGTTAAATATAAACTTCAACAACAAATCAAATATATCAATAGTTTATTAGAATTACCAAATTGTTACAAGCTGAGATTTTATAAACTTGTTATTATCTTTTATACTTAACCCATGTCAAACTTTCATATTTACATATCTACATATGCGCTAATCTAATAGCTAAAATCCAAAGCATACAAAGAAAAACATGAATACCATAGAGTACATCGTTTAATATCAAATACACTTCAATCATATGAAACATGAGTCATACATATATACTTTTATCACAATTATCCATCTTTGAAATATCATCAAATCGGTAACTCAAACAAATTGTCTTCTATTCGGATACAATAACTTTCAATATCAAAATAAACTTACTTTAACTTTGGATAAACTTTCTTCAATACCAAAAACCTTATGATAAGTTAACATTTGTACCATTTTCACAATATACGTATATACAATACAAACTTAGCACATACATTTTATAGCATATTATGGTCACACCGATTTACATGTCATTCTTTCATTCCATGCACACATACACCATCCATACATATCACATGATCTATCATACATACACATATACTTAAGTATACACAACAATCAAAGTATCTAGGAACACACAATCAAGACAACACATATATTTGAGCTGGCTCACACATACAATGCTCGTACGAGACTCATTACCTATTTTAGAATAGGTATGAGATGAATTTCGTCTAAACAGATTTTCTAACCAGCTCGGCTACTACACCACAAAATCATTAACCAATTAAACTGTCACAAACTCATAACAGGATTTCTCAGACACAAGCATATACATGACTAACATTGCTTAATCATTCATAATCGCATACACATACGTTTATATATATCAAACATATAAATATACTTATTACTTTGAATTCAAATACCATGACCTTTAAAATCCTCATATTCTTTACTTATCAATCAATATTCACCATTCATATACGTATCCAATTAATCACGAACTTCCATCACTCGGAAAAGACTTAGCCTATACCAACTCAACCTCTATACCGCTAAATCGTATACATTAATCAATAACAAACTTATCCCAATGACGCATATCTACACGTACTATTACAAATTCTGAAGTCATAACTTATTTCCTTTACCGATCTTTTATACCCAAAACATACATATCCAATCATCTCATATATATACAAATACGTGGTTGTATGCTTATACACATGCTTATATATAGTTATATACTCATACATTTACATACACAAATATATATTAGTACCTATTTATACACTTCTATATATCTATACATACACATAAACATTAAGCTCACTTCATATCATAACAATAACAAGGATCCATACCTGTGGTGGTCGATTATCCTAACCATACGTGATCTCGAACTTCATTCTCAAGAATACACTTTAACTATCGTATTTTAACCTAACATGTCAATCATATATATATATATATATATATATATATAATATATATATATATATATATATATTATATATATATATATATATGAAATCACCAATTTAAGTTCTCATCGCATGGGTTACTTACTTAGCTTCGCAAGCACTCTAGGTCCTAGTCACATCTGTCAAAACAAATGGCGAAATACCGTCAGAAACACGACTTATGGAGTTCTCGACTAAACTATGATAAAATCTCGGATCTTTCCGGAAAAACCAAATCAAGTATGTTTTCAATGTTTTCAGTTTCAATAATCTTAAATAACCATTACAAACTATTCCAAGGCACTAGTTCACCTAAATTCTTGGTTTACGCGTTTTTGGAAAATCTTCAGAAAGATTTTCCACAAACACTACGGAAGGGTCCCGAACCTTCTGAACCTCCCCAGATTTATCCAAACATGTTCGTAATATCATAAATAACTCATAACTATCATCAAAACCAAAACAAATCTTTATACGTAAAAACCCATTTTTATAAGAAATTTACATATTCTATCGGATCGATCAAACTCGTTCCGTTTTCACTCGGATTCTACTGAATGCTCATATTCAATATATTAATAATCAAACAATTCAATTTATATCAATACTCTACTCTAGGAAGCTAATAGATACATCTGGACATTTAACTATAAACTTGAAATTTGTGGATTTTTACCGAGAGGTCTTATCGAGATTTCGAGGGCATATACAGAATCAAAATGATCTCACGAACGTGGTAGAATCGACAGAATTCCGATTGGAGATACTGTTCACTGTGGGTCACTATTCATTTGAATCTTCCTTCCACGTTTCGCGTGCAATCATGCATGGAACGGTAAATTCATCACTGCCAACTTGTAGTACTCTTCGAGAGATTAGATTTGGTGGGTGGCTCAGGCCGTGAAACGAAGCAATGAGCCGGGATCGGAAAATCCAACTCGCGTCTTTCTCCATTTTTTCTCGCCGCTCCGACCACCTGAAGGGGAATCGCTGGCCACCACGTGGCCGGCCTAGTCAAGACGAAGCCCTAAAATAAAAAAGAATTTGATTCCAATATTAAAATCCATTCCAACGCTAAACCGGCTCGTCGATGTGTCAAAACGGCTTGCAGGTTTGCTTCAAAATCCTAAACCAATTTTGCATTTGGCTAAACCGGTTTAGTGAAGATAGCTAGTTGTTTATTCAAAATGGTAAGATAGTTTGTCAATCAATTCGCTAGATACCGCGAAACCAGTTTGTCTCTTTTGGCGAAATCTGTTTCGAAAAAGGTAAGTCGTTTGATCAAATAGCACGTGTTTTGTCTAAACCAATTTCCTGATTTCATAAACTGATTTTTGATTTCAAATCTTTTCCTATCTCATGTCAATAAATCCCAAAATCTTTCCCAAACATGTCAAACACGGTTTACATCATTTCACCACACAACATCATTTTAGACTCACATACTTATAATATGTGACCTATTATGTTTGTTCTCAAGTCGGATATGAAATTACATATAATAAATTAAAATTATATTATATACCCTTTAATGAATACCATCATGTGATTGTCATATCACAATGATCATGAGTAACATTAATGCAATACAAAGTTCAAATAAATAAAAATATTTAGAGATAATGATTTTGATTCCAGCATAGTATATATGATGCAAACTCAAATATAAATTCCATAATCAAATACGAATGGATGGTAGTATGATATGCATTTGAGATATAACTTCACGTACTATATAATCAAAAATTGTGAAAATTGAATAAAATCTTGACTTGTGTGTTAATTGTCCTGAATCTTTCTATTTAATTCACATTGAATTTCCATATTATGAAATGGAAGCTTTACTTATTGACTTGGTCAAAAATAAATTAATATAGGTGGAAAAACATAGAGGGAGTTTATGTTACTTATAGTAGATTCTTTAAGAGAATTTAAAAATTGTATCTAAGAACAAAGGCTATGGTAAGCCACTACCTTAAGTTTCACTACAAAAAATAAGGCATTTAACGTCGAAAACAATCGACACAAAAAGTGAATAGTTAGACGCCAACACTAAATGGCATCGAACAATTTCGGCGCTAAACTTAGACTCTAAAATATGGACGAAAACAACCATTAGTGTCGAAATACAATTATCGACGCTAAAATCTCTTACTTTGCTTCCAATTTATTTCGACGAAAAAGAAGAGTTCCCAGTGCTAAAGTTCATATTTGGCGACGAAAGCGTTCAACGATAAAATTATAAACTTTTAGCGACGAATTTATGCGACGCTAAAAGAAATAAAAAAATAAATTTGCTCTGAAATATTCAATTTAATATCTTAAAAAATGTTATTATTTCAAAAAAATTACCGATTAATAACACATTTAGGAAATATTCTAATAATTATTTTAATGGAAATTTATTAAAATAAAAAAATACATAGTATATTAAAACTATCTGTTTTGAATGTTTATACAAATGGAAATAAAATTTATTGTTGCTGTGATGGGGGGCGCTCGAGCCCGATGCACTCCAACCGAGTGATGCCTCCAACATCTCTCGGAAAGCTCGTATCTGCTGGTCAAACTACTCCATCTTCTTTTCATGGTCCACCTTGACCTGTAGTAGCCCATTCTGAGTCTTCTTCAGCTCGTCTTGGGTGGTGGCTGGCCGGTCTCGAAGGCACGAGTCAGTGTCCGAAGAAATAGTAGTGCGTGCAGATGACGTCGGCTTCTTACCAGTGCCAAGGCCGACGTTGTACGCTTTCTGGTTCTTGAAAATCAATTGCGATAACTGCTCATCTGGTATCGGGTCGGACCATGTCTCCTGAGTTTGATGTTGGAGCTCCACTATTTCGTTTTGTTAAAAACAAATAAGTTAATGTTAGAATTTGAAAAGAAAAAAATCAATTTAAAATTATAATTATTTTATTTTAAAAACTTAAACTCACATAGTAGCATTCGGCTTCTTCATTGATCCATTTTTTTCTTGTCATTGTAGTGCGTCACTCGGAAAAAATCTAGAAATGACTGCACCTCACATGTGCTACTCAGCTAAAAACATAAAATAATTGTACTATTATTCGACATTAGTAAAAATAATGAACTGTTAAATTTCTGTTTAGGATATATTTACCTTAGAATGTTCGGCACAATGTTGGATAAATGGTTTGGAACCTCCACGGTGGTTAAAACGTAAGTGACTTCGATTCTCCGCATTTGCGTGATATTTATTCTGCATTTAACAACACTGTAAGTACCAAAAATGAAGAGAATTATAAATTTCTATTTATTTTAAAATTTACCTCGTGTTTCTCGCTAGACCAAAGCTCACACAAGAATGTCCAGTCTTGCTCCTCTATAAAATCAGGCTTGTGTTATGGAGCATCCAAAGGTCCATATTCGTCGAATATTGGTTTCGGGACTTTTGTCCTATAATCCTTTTAACTTTTCCCTATGTGGTAGTCAAGATATTGTAGGACATTAATTTGGTCAGATCGACGTCGAACCACTCCTACATGAATAGCAACCAAGTAAAAATAAGTATAAAATAAAAATTTAAATTAACAAACAATATCAGAAACTTAATATTGCAAGGAAACTCACAAGTAGCGAAGGGAAGAGCTGGTTTATTTTCGTCTCCGACGGCATCTTTCTCCAAGAAACGTAGTTTTGGGGAGCTTCAAACCGAGCTTCAGCACCTATGACTATAGTAAACGCTGAATTATGCTGCCCGATTTATCTTTGTCCATCATCTGATATCTCTATCCGGATACGGCCGTGAGCCTTAACATGCTTAACCAACCCATGCCATGTGTGCGTCCTCGACCCTTTGTTATACTGGAGTCACCTGTGCTAGCAGAGACCCCAACATGGGCATATGTCTTTGCAGATGTAGATGAAGTCACATTAGCGCGTCTGTGATTGCCCGGTGCCATCTGCAAAATAAGAATTCCGACACTATGAATGACACAAAAATAATCATAATGATGCTAATGAAATTTCAATATTTTAATAACCGTATAAACTTTTATCATTACTAATGGACTGCTCAAAATATCTTTAGCCATATAAACTTTTGAAGGATACTGATTTGGAGATACACACTAAGAACAAATGATCTAACAATAGCATCATTTGGAGTAATATTCTTCTCATTCATTAACTCTAGAATCATAAAAACCTCATCTACCCTCATAGTATTACAAAACCCGTCAATTAGGATTGTGTATGTAAAAACATTAGGTACATATCCCAATCTTTCCATCTGTTTAACTAACCTAAGTGCTTCATCCACCACACCAATTCTACAAACTCCATAAATAAGTATATTGTATGTAAACCTATTTGGTTTGTAATTGTCGGCAGACATTTGTTGAAACTTCAAATAAGCCAAATCAATGGAATTGGATTTCACCAATGCATCAATAACCGCGTTATACAACCTTGGTCTAGGACTAATACCCAAAAATGAAATCTGCCCAAAAACATCAGCACAGTACTTGGCCAATCCTAGCCTGCCCCAACTACCAATCAAAACGCAAAGCAAATCCTCACTAACACGGAAACCCAAAATTTTTATATCTTTAAGTAACTCAATAGACAATATAACATGAACCTTTCTGTAAAGCAAATTGCCTAAAAATCCTTTAACTGATTGATCATTAGCCAATAACAGGACGAAATTACTCAACCCAAATATAAAATCTTAAGGAATGTAATGGATTTTTTTGATTTTGCAATCCAGAACAGTAGCAAGTTGCTGCTCTGGGATCCAGAACAGCAGCAATGCTGCTCACTAAATAATGCGAATGGCGAAAAATATTTTGAACCCTAGCTAACAACCCTAACACCCTTACATTTTACCCAATACACCAACACTGACCAAACATTTTGATTATCAAATGATAATTGTAGCTACGAATCAAAATATGAGCAGCAGCTCCTAAGTCCTTCAACTTCTTCTATTGTTCTTTGAATCACTCTTAAACACCAGCCAAACAAGCAACTAGATACACCATAAGCTGACCTTAATTTATCGATTCATCTAACATGGCCCTGATTTAACCAACGTCTGTATTTCCAGGACGGTAAGTCATCTTCCAACACTAACGATACTACTGATTTAGAATCTCTTTCAATAATAATTCTTTCTACTCCTAATCTTCTCTCATTTAGTACCTTTAAAGCTTTTAAAATTGCCATTAATTCAGCCCCATTCAAATCCATAATACCAATACTACACGAAAAAACATTAGCGAGAGAGAGAGAGAGAGTCTGACCTAAACAGAGAGAACGACTGGTATTGTCAAGACCGATGCCGGCAACTTTTAGGATCATTGTTACGAGCAACTTGGAGAGGAGAAGAGAAGAAATTAAGCACGCAGAAGTAGATAGTGAGAGAGGAAACTGAATTAGGGATTTTAATAACCCTTTAACGTCGAAACAGTTTCATTTTACCGTTGAAATTTTCGACACTATAATATTGGCGGCTAAAAAAAATTAGGGTAATTTTTGAGGGAAATTAAATTTTTTACTTTTAGCGTCGATTAAAATTTTCGACGCTAAAAGTCTTATAGACTTTTAGCGTTGAACTGTTTGGTCAATGCTAAAACTCTAACATAATATAATAATAATTATAATAATAATAATAATAATAATAACAACAACAACAACAACAACTACCATCCATCCATGATAATAAAAAAATTAATCATCCATTACACATATACTAACTAGATTAGTCACTATTATCTTCGATGTTTGAGGATTCCTGAAAGGACTCAAACTCATCTTCAGCTTCGAATTCTTCTTCATTTGCTGCTTCCATGCTAACTTGATAATGAGGAATTATCTCAACATTTGTATTTTCTCGAGTTAACGTGATATTTTCAGTAACTTGGACATTTGAAGAAGCCACATAGATCAAGTACGATGTCCCATACATTCGGTGGCAGATAAGGTCGAATGCCAACATGAAGGAGAATCTTTAGAAGCACATGAAAAACGTGACTCTTTAACCCAGTTATTATATAATCCCTGACCCAACGTCTAATATTCGATGCATAATCATTAGAAAATTTAACCATTTTCAGCCAATCACAGAATGATTTTCTCTTTGATTGAGTTAGCACGTAACAAGCATGTGGCTTAATAAGACCTCGAGGAGTGGTCTGTAAATACAATTTACTGTGAATTCTAAGATCTTGTAGGTCCAATCTAGCATTTACAGTGTCTTTTGTCTTACCCGGAATATTGAAAAGTGTGCCCACTAAAGTCTCGCATATGTTTTTTTCTATATGCATTACATCTAAATTATGTCGCAGACTCAGACTCCCCCAATACTCTAACTCAAATAAAATACTCTTTCCCGTCCAATTCAACTCTTCAGATTAACGTTTTCGATTTTTATCTCTATTATTAGGATGTTGTCCTGGTGTGCTGTCTCTGAGATATTGATGTTAGCAAAGTATGTCGAATTCAGACAATGGACTGGGCATACTCTGAGGTTCTTGTTGACTGTTGAATAATTCACTTCTCCGCCAAGGATGACTCAACTTAAGAAATCTCATGTGCCCTATGTATCCTATTGTATTCCGTAACCATTGCAAAGGTGTTTGACCCGCACAAACTGGACATGCCATGTATCTCTTAGTGCTCCATTCAGATAATGAACCATAAGCTTGAAAATCATTAATGGCCCATAACAATGCGGTATGCATCTGAAGATACTGCTGAGAAGCTGCATCATAGGTATGCACACCCATATCTTTACCAGGGGAACGTGGACCAGGGATAAGCAATGACATAAACATGAACGAATCCTTCATACATTTCCATGGAGGTAAGTTATATGGAATAAATATAACGGGCCACATTCTGTACATATTCCCAACGGGTTTAAATCATCGGAGGCGAGACATAACCTGACATTACGGGGATCCTCAGCGAAACGGGGGTATATTTCATAAAATGCCTTCCACTCGGTTCCATCCGCAGAATGTCTGAGTATGCTCTCCACACCGATCTTTTTTTCATGATGCCACATCATGTCAGTCGCTGTATGTCGTGACATGAACAACCTCTGCAGCCTGGGCGTTAATGGGAAATATCGTAATATATTCTGAGGCACTTTTTTCCCCATACCAGAGACTTTGTACCGACTTTCACACCATATATCAGACAAAATTCAAGTGATTCATACTCGGAACGAAAGAATACACACTCATACTTACAAGCATGAATGGATTCATAGCCCATTCCTAGATCACAAAACATTTTCTTTGACTCGTAATATGACTTAGTCAATTAGCTTCCAATCGGTAACATTTGCGCTAGTAAGTCTAGCATCATATCAATTCTTTTGTTGGACATTCTATTGATCACTTTAATGTGTAATAATTTCACAACGAAATTCCAAATCGACATTCCAGCACCTTCAAATGGTATTTTTTTTGCCTCATCAAGTAGTTCACTAAATAATTTTGATCATTTCCTTTAACACTTGTATGTCACTGCTAACACTATGACCAACCTGTGGACCTTGTAAGTCATACAAAGCATCAATTATCTCATCGTTTGCAAGTTGATTGTAAATACTGCTCCCTTCATCGGAATTAATAAACCGTGATTGAGAATTATACTGCTCCCCGTGATAAATCCATGTACGGTAAGTTGATGATATTCCTGGCATGTATAAATGATTATGAACTTTATCTAACCGTTTCCTTTTCCTAGACAAGAAACTGAAAACAATAATCAAGAACTAACGAAGCAAAAACCCTAAAAATTGAAGCTAAGAAAAAAAATGAATTTTTTTTTAGAAACAAGTAAAGATAGATAACTTATTACGTCACCAAAGCTCTAAATACTAACTTATGAGAATCCTATGGGAGCTAAGCACATGAAACCTACAAAAGGCTCTAAATACTAACTGATAAACTTGGTTATTGATAAGTGCGGTTTACAACAACTTATTCCGACATTCTTAGCCTAATATTTTGTTAGATTTCATACCATTTATTGTATTTTGTAGTTTATTTTATGTCTTATTTCTTAGAAGCATTGATAGATGGATCTTGAGGCAATTCGACTTATTTTGGGACCCTACGGATGCATCTGAAGCAAACAGGAAAAGCGAAAATACAGAATCGGCAAGCCAGAGAAAATAAACTGGCACCGCGGTGCCCACTTTCTGACGTTGCGGCGCCCCTTCAGTCTTGCCATATAAAGTCCAATAGCTTTGGCACCGCGGCACCCCACATACTTCCAAAAACACTAATTTTAGGGTTGTACATGCACAAGGACTCCAAGACTTTATTATAAATACACAAGCTCGTCCAAAACCCTAGGGGGGAGGCTAATACACAACACAAAGACACAAAGCACATATTTTAGAGAGATCTAAGGAAGATGATTGAAGAGCGATAAGAGGAGATGAATGCGTTGATGTCCGAAGAGGAAGGGATTTAATTCGGGTTTAATCATCTAGTTTATTTCTTAGAACTCTAATGATTTCCATTATGTTCATGACAATGTTTTATTTATTTTTATCTTTAGTCATGAACGAACTCCATAATTCTAGAGAATGATGTAACTAATGCTTGAACCTATGTGCTGATTGTCCGTATTGTTATGATGTTTTATTCAGTTTATTTGTATTCTCTTGTGTTTAATGCTTCTTGTTTGTTGGCCACAAATTGAGATGATTTATGTTTAGAATCTATAGCTCAGAAGAGAGGGATTTTGAATAAGATCTAGAGAATATAACATATGAGTTTTATAGAGTTCAGGAGAATCTATAGTTCCTTTGAAGTCATTAACATAGAATCACAAAGTGTAATGAGTTATTGATTACTAGATTTTTATAGGGATATCGAATTCTGTAATTAATAATATTTTCACCATTGCTCATGAGAGGGAGTGAATATTTTAGGATTCTTGACTTATAAACAATACAATTAAACAAAGATTGATTGGCATGAAAAATACATAGGGGATAGCTAGGTGAAATCAGACCCTAGAATCTCTCTCGTTTTAGTTCCTCCTATTTAATTATTTTTATATCTTATTTATTTATTTAAATCTTTATTAATTATTTTCTAAATAAAGTTAAAATTATCAATTATATTACTTAGTGTGAGTTGAACACAATCTCTGTGGGTTCGACACTCTTCACTCATCTTTACTAAAACTTGACATCGTACACTTGCGGTAAGATATAAAATATCACAACAAGTTTTTGGCACTGTTGCCGGGGATTGTTAATTTGATTCATACTAATATTATTACCAAGTAATCTTAGCTTTAATTTGGATCTTTATTTTTGTTTATCTTTGTTTTTATTTGATTTTTGTCTTATTTTTGTTTTTGTTTAATTATTAATTTTTTCTCTTTATGTGCTTCAGTGAATGCGAAGATCCACAAGTCTCGACTAGCTCCTGTTTGATCCTGAAATAGAAAGAACAGCGAGGAGACTAAGAAAGGAAACAAAATTTTAAAAGGAAATAATGTCGGCTGAAAATAGTGAAAACAATCCACGCCAGGTGGCCATCAGAGATCACTTCAAGCCAATCACAGATGATAATTACTCTCGGATTGCGCATCCTCCAATCAACGCTAAAAAATTTGAGCTGAAACCGTCATTGATCAACATGGTGTAAAAGAATCAGTTTGGGATTCAGCTGTAGAGGATCCCAACATGCATTTAAGGATGTTCCGGGAGATAGCAGACATCATAAAGATGAATGGCATGACTAAAGAGGCTATCATTCTACACTTATTCTCATTCTCTTTAAGGGATAAAGCGTGGGATTGGCTTCAATCAATACAGATTGGGAGTATCATGACATGGTAGGATATGGCCACAAAATTTCTTGAGAGGTTCTTTCCACCAGCTAAATCAGCTCAACTGAGGGCAAAAATTAGCATATTTGAGCAACTGGAGACTGAAATCTGTATGAAGCTTGTGAGCGCTTTAAGTATCTACTTCGAAGATGCCCAAAACATATTTATGCAGAATAGGTCCGGATTCTGTTGTTCGATAATGGGCTTAATGGTTCAAATATGAATGTGGTTGATGCATCAGCTATGAGAGCTCTATTCAAGAAGTCAGCTGAGGATGCTTACAATATGTTAGAAGAAATGGCCATTAACCACTTCCAATGGCCAAATAAACGCGTTACAGTGAGCAAGCGGTGCTGTAATATATGTAGTTGTCCCTCTCGTGGCACTTACAACTCAGATTTCAACCCTATTGACTCATGTAGCAGTCCTAACAAATCGACAAGTACAACCGTCTTTTGAATCAGCAGTGGCTACAAATTGGTTGTTATTTGAAGGAGACCCGAGCTTTGAGCAAGTCCAATATGTGAACAATCGGAACTTCAATAGCTATAGGGGCAATCCTGTGCCTAACCGTTATCATCCGAACCTGTCATATGCTAATATAAGGAATGCCTTACAACCTTCATTTGGCTTCGACTGTTAAATAGCTGAGCATAAATCTTCCTTGGAAGATTTAATGAGCACGTTTGTTTCTAATACTTCAGCGAGGTTTGAGAAGAATGAGTCAAGGCTGAACAATATTGAGGGACAAATGGAAAATTTAGGGGCAACAATGAAGTCTTTAGAAACAAAAATTGGGCAGATTGCTTCCTCCATGACCAATCAATAGTAAGGGTTATTTGGATAAACTTCCACAGCCCACCAAGATATCTTTTTCATTTCACAACCGCCAGTGGATACAAAAGAAGAAGCCACCATGACCATTTGGGTGGTTGCGTCTAGCTGAAGACGTTAAACTTAGCGCTAGTTGGGAGGCAACCCTTGCATTTGTTTATTTTTATTATTATTTTCTTTATTTTAATTTTTTTCTTAGTTTGCATGTTATTTATATAGGTAGTATGAAACACACAAAGCCCGCACAACCAAATTCTGCTCAGTAAGAGCTTGATTAACTCCATGCACGGTTGTTCCTTAATTTTTTTCTTTATGTTTATCTTACATTGAGGACAATGCAAGTTTTAAGTTTGGGGGTGTGTGCATGTTGTGATAATTCCTGTTTTTTTACCATAAAAATTAAATAATTTTTTTTTAGTCATAGATAGTAAAGCATAAGTCTAATGATGAATTTGTTTTGCTTTAGATGTAATCTTAGTAACAATAAGTCTCAATTGATTTTTATCTGATGTCTTGAGTAGATGATCTAGGTTAGACTCGTAAGCACTTAATAATAGGTTTTCAGCAGTAAAAACTTAAGTAGTGGATAAGGTGACTAGTTAAAGAAATTGCATGCCGATGAATGACCATTTGTTTAGATATCTATCTCAATATGCTAGTGTTATGATGTATGGTATGATAAGAAAAAGAAAAAAATATTTTAATTAAACCACCTATAACTAATAAGCGTGAAGCTACCAATGGGCGAGTGTTAGGACCACTATGATGAGAAATGTTACCTTAAAATGTAGGTGTGTAGAAAAAAAAGAAAAGAAAAAAAGAAAAAAAGAAAAAAAGAAAAAAACTGTTAATGAGCACATAATAAGAAAATACATAGTAAATTTAAGATACCTAGGTTGGATTGACCCATCGGATACCAATTTTCAAGATGAAATCATCGAGTTAGCTTACTTAGGAGTCGATATGTGAATAAACCTTTGCACACACCGTGAGTCTAGCTTAAATGATTTATTCAAGAACTTGGATTTGAGTCGCGATTGCGTACTTTGAAGGTTCTCTTATTTCATTTATAGGCATTCTTTGTGGACAATAATAAGCATAACTATCAGAAATTTTTTCTTTGCTTTTATTATTTTTAAATTTTTGCATGTGTATGAATGATGTTTGTGGGTATCGTCGTTGTAAGCCCTCACGAGACTATAACTAGTCCACTAGGGTCGCCTAGGGGTTTAAAGGTTTGTTGCATATGCTAAATATAATCGCGATCCCTACGAAAGTGGCTTAGTTAATTTAGTAGTTTTTGTTTGTATATGTGCGGTTTACACCCACTTATTCCGACATTCTTAGCCTACTATTTTTTTATATTCCATATCATTTAATGTATTATGTAGTTTCTTTTATGACATATATGTAGGAATCATTGTTACATGGATCTTGGGGCAATTTGACTATTTGGGGACCATACAGATGCATCAGAAGCACAATAGAAAATCGAAAACATAGAATCAGCAAGCCAGAGAAAATCAATTGGCACTGCGGCACCCATTTTCTGGCATCGCGGTGCCCATTCAGTGTTTTCATATAAATTCCAGCAGCTTTGGCACCACGGCACCCCACCGACCTCCAGAAACACTAATTCTTAGGGTTGTACTTGCACAAGAACTCCAAGACTTTATTATAAATACACAAGCTCGTCAAAACCCTAGATGGGAGGCTAATACACAACACAAAGACACAAAGCACATATTTTAGAGAGATCTAAGGAAGAGGATTGAAGAGCGATAAGAGGAGACGAAGACGGTGATGTCCGAAGAGGAAGGGATTCAATTCAGGTTTAATCATCTAGTTTTTTTTCTTAGAACACTAATGATTTTGATTATGTTCATGACCATGTTTTTATTTGTTTTTATCTTTAGTCATGAACTAACTCCATAATTCTAGAGAATGATGTAACTAATGCTTGAACCTATGTGTTGATTGTCCGTATTGTTATGAAGTTTTATTCAGTTTATTTGTATTCTCTTGTGTTTAATGCTTCTTGTTTGTTGGCCATAAATTGAGATGATGTATGTTTAGAACCTATCACTCGGGAGAGAGGGATTTTGAATAAGATCTAGAGAATATAACCTAGGAGTTTTATAAAGTTCGGGAGAATCTATAGTTCATTTGAAGTCATTAACATAGAATCACAAATGATCGGCGTAATCGCACACGTATAACGCAAGCGCACGTATCGTTCAAGTAGTATAAATGTATCGATCCCACGGGGACTTAATACCTAAGCTATTAATTTATGAAGCCAAATTTTTACAAGTATCTAATAGATTGTTTGTTTGGTTGGATAGTGACTTTAAACTTAAAACAAGTAAATAAAATATCGCGAAAGTGAATTAAAGGAAAATTCAATATCATAAAACTATCTACGGTTATGAATCATTACAATATCTTTTAAAGATGAAGTAGTTATCTCATGTTCGTGTAATATATTGGTTTACTAACCTAGAACACGAAATTATGCAAAAGCCTCTGTCGATGGACAGATGCAAATACCCAGTGTAACCCAATTAATCATATGTCTATGCCAACCAAGTTACCTGAGTTTATTAGGATTAAGTTCCAATTGTGGCTACCCCCGCCCGACAAGTATATGTCTATCCTGTAAGGAAATCTATTAAAGTGTTATCTATCCTCAGGAAGATCGTGGGCTATTAAGTTTAAGGCTGAAACCTAAAATTCCTTTGTCAAGTTTATTTTAAGTTTACCACATCAATCTTCTTAAAGTGTTATCTATCCTAAGTTTATTAAAATGTTATCTATCATAAGTTTATTTTAAGAAGCATTAAGCTTAAGACGTAATAAATAAACCTTTATATTACCCAAGAAATGAAATAACCCTTAAAACCGGTGATATCGGAATTCATCACACCCATAGATAATATGTTTAGTTACAAAACATACTTAGGATTACTAAACACTTCAATAAACAAAACATCATAAAAAATAACTTGAAGATAAATAAAAGTTAAAATACAATAATGAAAGAAAATGTTGGGGTTAGAGGACCCACTTTTAATATTTCAAAATTAGAAATCTCCCTTATTGTCAATGTTTACCGATAATTAATTATATTTAACCAGACCGTAAAAGCGATAATTCCATTTGTCTCAATTAATCCAAACGACCATATAGGCAGTAACAAGGTAATTACCTAAACCGACCATATAGGCGGAAACTATGTCTGAAATGTAAAACCGACCATATAGGCGGTAAATAAGGTTGTCACCTAAACCGGCTATATAGGCGGTAACTAATTAATCCAAATTTTAATTAAAATAATGGAGATTATCTAATTTATTATATTAAAAGTCTTACCTTTTCACCCTAGCAGAATGAGATTACCTGCTCATGCTGTAAATGAAAACACACAAAATTTTATTAATTAAATAAAAAAAATACAAGAAAACTTAAATAAATATACAAGACACTTTCCTTTAGGTTTTCATGGAGAAATTCCTCCAAAGAAAGCATGAGAAATTTACAAAGTTTATCTTGGTATTTATAGGCAAATCTAAAGGCTTCCACCAATTTCTCCACCAATTGCTCCACCAAACGTGGCATCAAACATGGCATGTTTGGTGGAAGTTTGAAAATTTTTGTTTTTTTATTTTTTTATTTTTTTATTTTGAAAATGACTTAAATAATTACACATAACATTCTTCCGAATGTTTTATCAATTTCGGTCATGGAATCTTCAGAATTCAAAATTATTATGAACATCAAAGTTGTAGATCTTTTAGTCTTCTTTAATCTGGAACTTGAATCACCTCAATCCGATATCGGAGTAAATGTTATGGCCAAAATATGACATTGCGCAAAGCTGGATTTCCGAAATTGTACTTCGTTAGAACGCCATTTCAAGTTTCCAATCTCCAAAATCAAAATGTCAAGTCCAGTTTTTACCCTTATTTGTTCCACATTTCGTCCTAAATGATTCCATTGAGTCTCAATTTTATTTTATCTGCAAAATAAACTAAAACACATCAAAACGTTCATCAAACCCGAGAAACTAAATAAAATATTAGGTAAAATGGGCGGTAAATATTGTTATATTTTCCGCTCATCACACCCCCAAACCTAACATTTTTGCTAGTCTTTGAGCAAAACAACAAATAAAATACAATAAACAATTAAAATAAACTAAGCCACTTTCGTAGGGGATCACGATTGCATTTAGCGTATGCAACAAGCCTTTAAACCTCTAGGTGTCCCTAGTGGACGAGTTGTAGTCTCGTGAGGGCTTACAGTGACGATACCTACAAACGTCAATCTAATGCACAGAAAAGCAAAAAGACAAGAGAAAAGAGAAAAGAGAATAAACAAGTTAGTGACTAAACAAGTGAAACTTCTTATCCAAGTTAGTAGATGTTTTTTTCTTTCTAAATTACCAAATAAGTAAATTCTCCGATTATTTTTACCATTCTTCATATACACAACCAACAAGGTATTAATCAAATTATTGTGCCCACAATATTCATAAGTGTAGCTGAAAAGAGAATAATATTTTTGTCCTAAAGATATATAAGAATTCACACCTTTTTTAGCAATGGAAATTTTTTTTTATACAATATCTTCCATCCATGTAGCGAGCTTTGGGTCAGTGACTCACAAGCCAGTTGGCTTTAGGGCACTAGGTGTTAAAACACCCTTACAGACTTAATTACTCGGATTTCAGATATATATCTCTCCCTCTCTCTCTTTTTTATAAACAAAGAAACATCTTTAATCCATGTAATGAGCTTTGGGCCAGGGACTCCCAAACCAGTTGGCTTTAGGGCACTAGGTGTTAAGACACCCCTACAGACTTAATTACTTGGATTTCAGATGTTTGTTTTTATTTTTATAACATCTTTGATCCATGTAGCGAGCTTTGGCCAGTGAATCCCAAACCAGTTGGCTTTAGGGCACTAGGTGTTAAGACACCCCTACGGACTTAATGACTCAAATCTCAGACATTTTTTTTAATTCCATTGTTTTTTAGATGCTTCCTCCAATTAACTAGAGCACTAAATATTACAAACTTTTCAAACACATCTCATGGTTGTATGTTACCATGCATGTTGATAATACCTGTCAACTGAGCATATGAAGATCCATTTTAGTCAGTTTTATGGAGAATTCACAAATTAAATAATTCAAAAGGAAATAAACAAAAATTAACTTGTTACGAAATATGTTGAGATACGTATTAGGAGTGGAAATTCCTTACACAACTATCTCACAATAATTTCACCTGATTGATCAAATTAAAAACAAAAAAACAATATATATATATATATTTTTATTTTTTTTAAATTTTTTGAAAATTTTAGACTTAAAAAAACACAATAAAAACAAGAACTAGTCCACTATTTCCCTCCCCCAAACCTAAATAGGCATTGTCTCCAATGTCTTAAAAAGTAAAAGGAGAGTTTAGAAGATAATACCTGGTTAGCTGAAATTCTACATCTAAAATGAAAATTAAAGGCTAAGATCCAGATTTATCCGACATTTTTCACCACGATCATTATCAGACCAGTTTTTCTTGGGAATGATAGGGTCAATTTCTGGTTCAAAGGCTAATATTTGGTTAATTAGATCTGCAGTAGTTCTGGCAGTAAAGAGGAGATCTTTTACAGGTTTTGACATGAATCTATTTATACGAGCATCATTAAGAAATACACAAAGAAAATCATAGAATCCATCAGCATAAACAGTCCAAGCGGTTTATGGTGTATGTTCAAGTTCGCCCAAGATAGTACTGTAAAATTTTTCTCCATCGTACCCAAGCCACCTGGCAAAGTAATAAAAGCATCAGCACGGTTAATCATTTCTACCATCGTTCAGACATACCTGGTACGATCAGTTCCTCTCTATTTGATGGTTCTATAAGATTCGCCTCCACCAAGGGTTTTGGGATGATTATCAAAACTTGACTGCCTCATTCTTGTACAGCCCTTGAAACCCCATTAGTCCAAGATTGCCACCGCCAGATACTAAGTGCATATTCCTCTCAGCTATGACTCGACCCAATTCTTGTGCTGCCGCTACGAATTCCGGCTTAGAACCAACACTAGTACCGCAAAACACACAGATGTTTACAACTCGTCTTCTTGAAGTAGCTTCCTTTTTTATATGTTTCTTTCTCAAATCTGGATGCCTTCAAAAGTGCAAGATGAGTTGAATTTATAACACTTGAAAAAGGGTGAGTAATAATAGTATTAGTACGTGTGAAATGACAATTATTAGCTAAATAGTAAAATAAATCGTGAAAGTCAAAAAGTCTGGATCTTGTCGGAGAAAATAAAAGAAAATAACAAAACAAATCACAATTATTAGATTTATACAAAGAGAAAATAATATTTACAAGAAAGTAATGGCTTGATTGACGTCAATGCGTCAGAGACAAGCTTCTCATCCAATTTTCTTATAAATTGGCAAACATGGTCTTTTAGAGTAAGATTCCCAAGACTAAATTGTTGTCTTTCTTTACGGAATTGTGTATGTGACATGAGAATTACGTGATACACATATCCAGTGGGAGGATGCATCTTAAGAGTCTTAGATATGTCATCCAAATACTCCTTACTCAAGCCATCCCTAATGAATTTAATTTTATCATCACGGTTATCAAACATCATTCCTAAAGAACGACAACGAGTATTACATATCATGCGAGCACATTTATAGTAAACACCCATTCATTTAGCTCTTCTCGTTTTAGCATAGGTGATTCTTCCTAAACTAGGCATATATGAAATAAAAGAGTAAGAAGACTCACCTGCCAATCGGACCCGTGCTTTAATAATCCAATGAATGTCATTAGGAATACTTTTGATCATCAGTAGTCTCATTCGTTCCAAGTGAGCTTTGTAGACTTTCATAAGAGAGTTTTGAGGGAGAGAAGGAAATTGCTTGTGAAGATTTGCGAGAGCGTCTTCCATCCTGACTTTACCTACACAAATTAAACACACAAAAATAAAACATACCAAATCTGAATATATACAAAAATTACATTGGCTGCCTCCCAGCTAGCGCTAAGTTTAACGTCGTCAGCCAGACATGACTGCCCGAATGTTAGGATGGATCTGAAAGTGTGATACTTTCTTTTTATCGCTCAAAAGATTCTCCCCAGTAATGCTTAACACTCTGACTGTTAACTTTGAATGTTTCATTGGTGTTGGGATCAAGTAACTCAACAGCTCCATATGGTAAAACCTGAGTGATCACAAATTGACCTGACCACCTTGATTTCAACTTTCCAGGGAAAATTTTCAACCTTGAATTGTATAACAACACATGTTGCCTTGGTTCCACTTGTCTGCGCACTATTTTTTTATTATGCCATTTATTGGTATTTTCCTTGTATAATCTGGCATTCTCATAAGCTTGTAAGCGAAATTCCTCCAATTTGTTGAGTTGGTGGAGTCTTTTCTCTCCTGCTGCTCGTGGATCAAGATTTAACTTCTTTAGTGCCCAGTACGCCTTGTGTTCAAGCTCCACTGGCAGATGGCACACATTCCCAAATACCATTCGATATGGAGACACACCAATGGGTGTCTTGTAAGCTGTCATGTAGGCCCATAACGTGTCGTCTAGTTTTGTAGACCAGTCCCTCCTTGTTGATCCAACAGTTCTTTCCAATATTCTTTTGATCTCCCTATTTGAAACTTCAACCTGTCCATTTGACTATGGATGGTAGGTTGTGGCAACTTTATGAGTAACTCCATATTTGGATATGAGTGCATCGAAGTATTTGTTGCAGAAATGTGTGCCAACATCACTAATAATCGCCCGAGGTGTTCCGAAGTGAGTGAAAATATTCTTTTTAAGGAATTTAATCACCACTTTTGAATCATTGGATGGTAGTGCAATTGCTTCAACCCATTTGGAGATGTAGTCTACTGCAACTAGTATGTACAGGTTTCCGATTGATGGAACAAAGGGTCCCAAAAAATAAATACCCCATACATCAAATATCTCTACTTCTAGAATGTTTTGCAAAGGTACTTCATTTCTCCTTGAAATATTTCTCATTCTCTGACACCTGTCACATTGAAGAGGAAATGTATAAGCATCTATAAAAAGAGTGGGCTAGAAAAAACCTGATTGTAGGACTTTGGCTGCAGTTTTATTCCCGCTGAAGTGTCCACCATTTAATGATGAATGACAATGTTGCAGAACACTGTTGACCTCCTCATGTGGAACACAACGTCTCATTAATTGATCAGCACATCGTTTGAACAGGTACGGTTCATCCCAGACATAGTGTTTGACTTCTTCGAAGAATTTCTTTCGTTGCTGAGTTGTCTATTCCAACGGCCATTTTCCCGATACTATGTAGTTGACATAGTCAGCATACCAATGGACAAAATGTTGTTTCATGGTAAACAACTGTTCATCTGGAAACGTTTCTTTCATTATCAGTTCTTTGCCAGCTGTTTCTCCATTCTCGAGCCTCGATAAATGATCTGCCACTTGGTTTTCTGTCTCTTTCCTGTCTTGGATCTCCACATCAAATTCTTGAAGTAGAAGTATCCAACGGACCAATCTGGGTTTGGCATCTTTCTTCGTGATCAGGTATTTGATTGCTAAATGATCTGTGTAGACCACCACTTTGGGACCCAGCAAATATGAGCAGAATTTTTCAAAAGCAAACACAACTGCAAGTAACTCCTTTTCAGTGGTTGTGTAGTTGAGTTGAGCTTCATTCAGAGTTCTGCTGGCGTAGTAAATGGTGTGGAAAATTTTTGCTTTGCGATGTCCCAAAACTGCACCTATAGTAAAATCACTAGCATCGCACATCACCTCAAATGGAAGGGCCCAGTCTGGTGTTACTATGATGGGAGAAGAAACCAGCTTTTATTTCAAGATCTCAAAAGCTTCATTGCATTCTTTGGTGAATTTGAAAGGCACATCTTTCTCTAGAAGATTGTACAGAAGTTTAGTAATCTTCGAAAAGTCTTTGATACATCTCCTATAAAAGCCAGCATGTCCGAGAAAACTCCGAATCCCTTTGACAGATGTTGGTGGAGGTATTTTTTCAATTGTCTCAATCTTTACCTTGATTCCCTTTTGTGAGATCCGATGTCCAAGGACAATGCCTTCCTGTACCATGAAGTGGCATTTATCCTAATTGAGTACCAGGTTGGTATCTTCGCACCTTTGCAACACTTGTTCCAAATTTTGCAAGCAGTGGTCGAAAGAGTCTCCAAACATAGAAAAATCATCCATGAAGACCTCCATACTTTGTTCCAACATGTTTGAGAAGATGGCCATCATGCAACGTTGAAATGTAGCAGGAGCAGTACATAGTCCAAATGGCATCCTGCGGAAAGCAAAAGTACCATACGAACATGTAAAAGTGGTTTTCTCTGGAACTTTTGGGGCGATGGTAATCTAATTGTACCCCAAGTATCCATCCAGAAAATAATAAAATTCATATCCCGCCAGTCTGTCTAGCATTTGGTCAATGAATGGCAGCGGAAAATGATCTTTCCTTGTTGCTTTGTTCAACTTCATGTAGTCCATGCATACTCTCCATCCAGTCACTGTTTTTGTTGGAATCAACTCATTTTTTTCATTTATGACTACAATAATTTCTCCTTTCTTTGGCACACACTACATCGGACTTACCCAAGTGCTCTCAGAGATGGGGTAGATGATGTCGGCATCCAACCATTTGATAATTTCTTTCTTCACGACTTCCTTCATGATTAGATTTAGTCTCTGTTGATGCTCCACTTTGGGTTTGTACTCGTCATTCATCAGAATCTTGTGCATACAAAATGATGGATTAATGCCTCGAATGTCTGTTATAGTCCAGCCAATGGCTTTCTTGTGATCTCGTAACACTCTCAGCAACTTTTCTTTCTGCTCCAATCTTAGCGAAGAAGAAATAATCACAGGTAATTCAGAAGAGTTTCCTAAGAATGCATACCTGAGATGGCTCGGTAGTAACTTTATTTCTAGTTGTGGTGGTTCTTCAATCGAAGGCTTGATTCGCTCATTTTTTGGTAGTTCCAGACTTTCCACTTGTGGTGTCGATTTGAAGCGAAATGGCTTGTCAAGATAGTTGATACATTCCAGAATTTCAGCATCTAGCTCGCTGTCAGTCATGTTGGTGATGCAAGCTTTAAGTTTATCTGTGGGAATTGTATCAGTAACCTGGACGATACAATCAACAACATCAATTCTGAAACATTCCTCTTCCTTTCATCACTCGGGAATTTCATGGCTTTGAAAACATTGAAGGTAACTTCTTGGTCCTGCACTTTCATGGTTAGTTCTCCTTTTTGCAAATTGATAACAATTCGACCTGTAGCCAAGAATGGTCTTCCAAAGATGATAGGTACATCTTTGTCTTCTTCCATGTCAAGGATAATGAATTATGCTGGGAGAATGAGTTTATTGACTTTGACCAGCACATCTTCAACCACTCCTCTTGGAAATGCAAGCGTTCTATTAGCAAGTTGCAAAGAGACTGAGGTGGGCATCGCTTCTCCAATTTGTAGTTTCCTGTAAATAGAAAAAGGCATCAAATTAACACTTGCACATAAATCACATAAAGCCGTATCGATATAATTTTCTCCAATGGTGCATGAGATATTGAAACTGCCAGGATCTTTTAACTTTGGGGGAAGCTTCCTCTGAATGATGGCGCTGCATTCTTTTGTCAATGCTACTGTCTCGTAATCTCATAATCTCCGCTTTCGTGAAAGAATATCTTTCATGAATTTGACATAGCTAGGCATCTCTTCCAACACTTCTGCAAATGAAATGTTGATATGCAGCTTTTTGAACACCTATAGGAATCAAGCAAACTGCTTGTCCATTTTGTTTTTCTGGAGACGTTGTGAAAAGGTGGAGGTATAGTGATTATTTCTTGATCTTTTTCCTTTACTTTTTTTCCTTTGCTTCTTTTTCCTCCATATGTGGAACTACATCTTTTGGAACTTCTTCAATGGATGCCTTGATTCCAATATCTTTATTGATTTGAGTACAATTTTTCAAAGTAATCGATTGACATTGCTCATTCCCTCTGTTCCTTGGATTTGGTTCTGTGTTGCTACGGAGGTGTAGGACACAGAAATTGGCGATGCTGTTCCAGGTTAGCAGCCTTGTCGGGAGTACAGAATAGCCCGCAGGGGAACTAAACCGGAGAAATAACATGGAGTCGCCACCCGGTGTGAACCGGGAAAATGATTTAAGGCCGCACTCACCCCTCGCAAGGGAAGACCTCAAACCGATGGGTTCGGAATGGTCCCTTACTTATGCCACTTGTAATGAAAGGATTTGTGCAATAATCTAACCAAGCCTAAGTAACATATATTTTCAAGGATAATCTACTTCTAAGTTCATGCATAAAAAATAAATCGGAATAACGGAAAGCATATAATTTCATGAACACATTATATTGAAAAACACAGAGATGCAAATAAACAATAATTGTACAAGCATGCTTATTAAAGAGAGGCAATTAAGTGCATAATGTAAAGAGATAATTAAAGAGGCCATTATACACTAAAATAAACGTGCCATGATGCAATGCAAAAGAAGATAGACAATAAAGGTGAAAGAAGAGAGATGCAATATATGTCCACATCTATATAGGACTTCAAGTGTCCGATTGAACATATCTTACGTTCAATCGAACGTGCTTTATCCGGCGCGAAAAAACATCGTGGCAAAGGTAGCCCTTAGGCTTTTCATCTCTCGAAATGGAGGACCTTTAATCCAACTTGATTTGCCCATGCGCATTGTAATATGATGCATGATTATGAAAGGAGATGACATACAAAAAGTAAATAATGGAATAATAAAAGGCGCGACAAAGTATTGTCATAAAGGTAGCCTTTTAGACTTTTCTTCCCTCAAATATGGAAACTTTAGACCAACATACTAAGCCCATGCGCATTACATCACTATGCATAGAAATTAAAGACATCAATATAGGACTTCGTATACTCGATTAAACATATCTCACATTCAATCAAACACACTTTGTCCGGCGCGGCAAAGTATTGTCGTAAAGGTAGCCTTTTGGACTTTTCTTCCCTCAAATAGGGAACCTTTAGACCAACATACTAAGCCCATGCGCATTACATCACAATGCATAGAAAGTAAAGATAACAATATAGGAATTCATATACTCAATTAAACATATCTCACATTCAATCAAACACACTTCATCCGGCGTGGCAAAGTATTGTCGTAAAGGTAGCCTTTTGGACTTTTCTTCCCTCAAATAGGGAACCTTTAGACCAATATACTAAGCCCATGCGTATTACATCATAATGCATAGAAAGTAAAGACAACAATATTGGACTTCGTATACTCGATTAAACATATCTCACATTCAATCAAACACACTTCGTCCAGCGCGGCAAAGTATTGTCTTAAAGGTAGTCTTTTGGACTATTCTTCCCTCAAATAGAGAACCATTAGACCAACATACTAAGCCCATGCGCATTACATCACAATGCATAAAAAATAAAGACAACAATATAGAACTTCGTAGACTCGATTGAATATATCTCACATTCAATCAAACACAATTTGTCCGGCGCGGCAAAGTATTGTTGTAAAGGTAGCCTTTTGGACTTTTCTTCCTTCAAATAGAGAACCTTTAGACCAACATACTAAGACCATGCGCACTATATCATCAATACACAAGCAAGTAACGTGCGAATAATAAACAAACAAGATAAAATAAAGTGAAAGATGTGCCGTTTGCTCAAGTGGTACGTGGAGTTGTTTCCCAAGTGTTGACGGCACTACCGTCCATTCGGATTCGACTGCGGAATTTACGTCTGGGTTTCCATCCGATATACCAAAAGAGACGACACATTTTCCATTCATCCAATGGCCACAACACACATTAACCAATGACTCTCATGCGAAGGAAATTCAATAAATAATTAAAAGATGAATGCAAATAAATAAGAAAGGTGCCCTCAGGTCTAACCTTTTATGTCGACTCTTTGAAGTGCGTCACAAGGTCGTCGGAAGGGTAACACTCAGTAACTCTTCCGGTTCGCTGGTTCACATTAATTACTTGCTGTTTCACTGTTTGGGCTGTTATTTTTTACTCCGTTTTGCTACTGTTTTACTGATGTTTTTTTAGTCACTATTTTTGCTGTATTAATGGACTGTTTTTTCGGTTTCTAAGGGAATTAGAGCTACTATTTTGTACGGTAATTTAATTGTTTTATAGTGCAGTTTTTTTCCATTGTTTTCGGTAATTTAGGATACTTTTTCGGGTTATTTTTTCGGTGATTATAGTCCAATTTCAGGGGGCTATTTTTTGGTCACTACAGTGTGGTTTCAGGACAGTTTGTGAGCGTGAACTAAGGTAGTTTGGAGAGGTTTATTTGCGTGAGTTCGGGATATTTTGTGAGGGTAGCTAATGACGTGAAACAATGGTGCATGCGGGTTTTATGCGTGAGGGCAAGAGGCTGTTGAATCGGTGAAGGGGGTTTTAGCTTGAAGTTGAGGGGCAGTTGATGAGGGGGTTGAAGGCAGGTGGCATGAGTGAGCTAGGTGTTGGAAGTTTGTGAAGGGTGCGTTAGTGGCTTGAGGACGTGTTGAGGACGTGTTAGTGGGCAATGGTGCGTGGAGTGTTTTGAAGGGTACGTGAGCTGTATGTGTTATTTTCTTTGTGTTTCAAGGGTGAATATGCGTGAATGAGCTAGGAGAGGGCAATGGTTGAATTTGTGTCTCTTTTATAGACAAAGGCTAGGGTTAATCCTTGTTTGAATAGGATTGGAATTTGTGTAATTAAGGGGGATATATTTTATTAGTATCTCACAAGGAAAGCATCTAATTAAATTAGGGAGGTGATTTGTTCACTTTAGGAATGGATTTTTTTGATTTTATTTGATTTGTTTTAATTAGGTATGTGATTATTTAGATTTTATTTGATTTGTTTTAATTTCACCATGTGTTAAATATGTGTTTTGTTATTTTGGATGTGTTTTATTGGGCTTGGGCGTGTGGGTGGTCTTCTTTGGGCGTGGGTTTGGTTTATTTGGTGGGCTTGGTGTGTGTGTGGTGGTGTGTGGGCTTGGTGTGTGTCTTGCAGGGGTTTGGGCTAAAATCCAACAAAATACTGATTTCTGACTTTTCCCTTCCGACGTCCGTTTCCCGCTACTTCCGCGACTTAAAAGGTAGTGCCTCTAAATGAAACTCATCATAGGGACTTACATGCAAAAATGTAGTGCCTACAGTCCCCCCACTTTGATGGGACTTTTGCAGTGTGTGACAATGACCATCCTATCAAAGTTGTGCAATGCATTTTTACTTACCTGGCTCGCCAGCTGCCACCTGACTTTTTCTACTGCTTCGAGTTGGGTTGATGACACAGTGGACCTCAATCCTGGGATGCATCCCACTAACTGCAACCGACAACGGGGGCCTCGACCCTAGGACACATCCTAATACCGCTGACAATGTGGGTCATGACACTGGGACGCATCCCCAAAAATGATGATGCAGGGGGACAACGACCCTGGGACGCATCCCGATAACTGCAACCGACAACGGGGGCATCAACCCTGGGATGCATCCCGATAATGTTGACAACATGCGTCAAGAACTTGGGACGCATCCTCAAAACTGATGATGCATGGATCCTGGGACGCATCCCGATAACTGCAACAGACAACGGGGGCCTCGACCTTGGGACGCATCCCGATAACATTGACAATGTGGGTCACGACCCTGAGACGCATCCCCAAAATTGGTAATGATGTGGGTCACGACCCTGGGACGCATTCCCAAAACTGCTGATACCGATGCTGATGTGGATGTAGGCCTCAACCCTGAGACTCGTCTCCAAAACTGATACTGATGTGATGTGGGTCTCAACCCTGGGACTCATCCCCAAAACTGATGCTGGTATGGGTCTCGCCCCCGGGACTCACCCCTAAAACAGATACTGATGATGTGATGGTTCTTTCCAACATACTGTACTCCCTCTCACAAGATAATCCTGATAGTTACACATATTTTTCCTCAACGGATGCTCCGTGTCGAAACCAAAGAACCTTCAAAGTACCTGATACAACTCAAATCCGACCGTCTGAGTGAATTATTTGAACTAGACTCCAAGTGTGTGTGTGTGCTAAGGCTCTTTCGCAGCTTCACCCTTAAGTAAGCCAACTCGATGATTTTGTCTCGGAGAACCGGATCAGTGGGTCTAACCAACCTAGATGTCTTGATCACACTCTGTGATTACTTCCACGTACTCAACATGATATGGTTTTCTTCTTTTCTCTTTTGTCTCTTTCTTTTCATTTTGAACTTTCTTTTTCTCTTTTTTTTCTTTTTCTATTTTCTTTCTTTCTCTTTTTTTCGACTCACCTACCCTTTAAGGTAGCATTTCTCCTCATGGTGGTCCTAATACTCGCCCATTGGTAGCTTCACGCTTATTGGTTATAGGCGGTCTATTTTTTGTTTCCTTTTCTTTTCAGAGACTTTTCTTTGTTTCCAACCATATCATATATCATAGCATAAGTAAACCAAGGTGGACATCCAGGCAAACAGTCATTCACTGATCCACCATCTGTTCGACTAGTCATCTTGCAAACTACTAAGGCTTCTACTGTTGAGATCCCGTAATCAAGTGCTCGTGAGTCTAGTCGAGATCAATCCATTCAAAATACCGGATGAGAGCACATCTCGCATTTATCCTTTCTAAGGTTTTTCTCTGCAGCAAACAGTGTCATCATCGGACATATGCCTAACCATCAAAGACTTCTCTCTTTTCCGAAATTCATCTTTTCAACCACTGACAATGTGGGCTTCGCCCTCTGGGATTTATTTTTTGAAAATTGTTGATATTGTTTTGTTTGTTTTAAACTTGCTTGTACTTTGCCGGAGACCTGCGAACACAAACAAAAAAACAGAATAAAAACTCGTGCAGGTGATACGTACGTATGTAAGTGTAGAGGTACTGCATGTTTCTGGTGGGTTAGATTTGCATCGTGCTCCTTGGCGCCGTATGCCTACACGTGTCTCCAGTCGCCCCCTTGGGGTTTGGTTCTCTTTTACTAGAAACCTGCAAATATAGAACAGATAAAATATAAAAAGAATGCAAGTATGTTACGTGTATGCATGCATGGATAAATTCCTTATCCCGTTGGGTTAGGTCTTATGCCAGGTCTTCTCTTTCTCAAGCGAAGTACTGTTTCAATCTGTCCACGTTGATCGGCTCGGTGAAATCGTTCCCTTCCAAATCTGACAGTCTCACTGCCCTATTTCACATTACTTTATGTACTATGTAAGGTAATTCTCAGTTAGGTTTGAACTTTCCTCTCGGATCTGTCATCGACGGCCTTGACTGCTTAAGTACCAAGTCCCCCTTTCTGATCTTAGTAGGGCGCACGTTCTTGTTGAATGCTCGGGCCAGCCTTTTCTGATATATCTGCATGTGATGTAAGGATTTCATTCTCTTCTCATCCAGCAGTGCTAACTGTTCAAATCTATTTGCGGCCCATTCTTGTTCAGGTAACTCTGTTTCTACTAATACCCTCAAGGATTGTATCTCAACTTCCACTGGTATTACTGCTTCCATTCCATAGACCAAAGAGTAAGGCGTGGCTCCTATTGTTGTTATCGCTAATGTTCTGTACCCCCACAGGGCATATGGTAGTTTGTTGGCCCAATCTTTGCAGTTTTCTGTCATCTTGGCTAATATCTTCTTCACTGTCTCATTGGCTGCCTCGAATGCCCTATTTGCCTGCGGTCTGTAAGGTGATGACTTGTGATGTCCAATCCCATATCTCTGTAGCATTTCCTTCGTTTCTCCTTGAAACTGAACTCCGTTGTCTGTCACTACATGATGCGGCATCCCATACAGACATATGATGTTCTGAACTATGAACTTTGCCATTTGCTTTGCTGTAACGTTGCGAAATGACTCGGCTTCCACCCATTTTGAGAAGTAGTCCACTGCCACTACTATGAAGCGATGTCCATTCGATGTATTCGGTCGAATCTCCCAGATCATATCAATTCCCCATGCTGAGAAAGGTCATGGCTCTGATAGCCCATGTAACTCTGTGTGAGGCAGATGGTTCAAATTACCGTGTGCTTGAAATCATGACATTGTTTTACCAGCTTTGCACAGTCGGTCTCCATGGTCAACCAGTAGAAGCCTTGTCTTACAATCTTGTGAGACAAGTTCAACCCATTCATGTGCGGTCCACATACCCCAGCATGTATTTCTTCCATTACTTTCTGAACCTCTTCTTTTCTTAATCATTTCAACTGAATACCATTGGCTTGTTTCTCTATCTTTGCCGTAAGGTTTTCTGTTTCTCAATTTCCTTTTCCCGATATCTATGTTTGTTAAACACCTTTTGACAAGTCTTTCTTTCCTAACCAACATATATCTATATAAGTCAGCCCATTATCATTTTAAAGCATTCAATCACACTATTGTGAGGTGCAAACTTGTCCCAGTTGAAAAGACCCAACAAGTTTACACTTTTGCGATAACATGGCTAAACAACTTCAAATGATAAAAGGCCTAAACATAAAATGGCTCATTGGCATTTCAGAAGCTTTTGGCCCAATTTTCATAAAGCACTAACTTGTCCCTATTTAAATGGCCCAGCAAGCCCATACCTCATGACAAAAAGTCCAACTGAATCCAAATGTCGGTGGTCCCAAACATTAACATAAAGAGATAATTCGAGCATAAAGCAATAATTTCTACAGAGCGGCCCATCAACATTTCAGAAGCTTTTGGCCCAATTTTCATAGGATACGAACTCCTCCCAGTTTAAATGGCCCAACAAGTTCGCATTTCTGACAAGAAGTCCAACTGCATCCAAATGATGATGGTCCCTAAATACAAGCATAAAGAGATAATTCAAGCATAAAGCAATAATTTCTACAGAGCAGCCCATCGATATTTCAGAAGCTTTTGGCCCAATTGTCATAGGATACGAACTCATCCCAGTTTAAATGGCCCAACAAGTTCGCATTTCTGACAAGAAGTCCAACTGCATCCAAATAAGGATGGTCCATAAGCACAAGGAAATAGTTGCTATAGGTCATACAACTATGGTCTACGTGTGGGTTTGCGGGAGTGTAGACAAAGGCTCTCACTGTCGAAGGATTGCCCACAACTAGGTCTCCCCAATCAAGGGTTCGAGCGACCAAGTGAGCGCACCTTTTTTATACCTTACGTTACGTGCCAACGACTTATGTTGTGTGACTAACTGTCAAATGGATTTCCCAATGTAGATTCCCCATAGAGAGGGTGGTGTGAACTCTCTTAAATACCCAAGTCTCTTAGGCTCTTATCACCTTGGTGACAGGAATAAACAACAAGTCCTCCAAATTATTCTGTCACAACGAGCTACATGTAATGATTATCTAGGTGCCTTCACAGCTTTTCCTTATAGAAATGTAGTGAATGAAGGAAGACACCAAACCATCACCTAGACTTAACAATGCCTTTAATTAAACCCCATCAACCCACTATAAACGCGGTTAACTAAAGCACAAATCATAATCATTACAAAACACTATTTCGGGGCCGATTCTCTATCCCCAGTGGAGTCACCACCTGGTGTGAACTGAGAAAATGATTTAAGGCCGCACTCACCCCTCGCAAGGGAAGAACTCAAACCGTTGGGTTCAGAATGGTCCATTACTTATGCCACTTGTAATGAAAGGATTTGTGCAATAATCTAACCAAGCCTAAGCAACATATATTTCCAAGGATAATCTACTTCTAAGTTCATGCAAAAAAAAATAAATTGGAATAACGGCAAGCATATAATTTCATGAACACATTATATTGATAAACACAGAGACGCGAATAAACAATAATTGTACAATCATGCATATTAAAGAGAGGCAATTAAGTGCATAATGTAAAGAGATAATTAAAGAGGCCATTATACACTAAAATAAGCGTGCCATGATGCAATACAACAGAAGATAGACAATAAAGGTGAAAGAAGAGAGATGCAATATATGTCCACATCTATATAGGACTTCAAGTGTCTTATTGAACGTATCTTACGTTCAATCGACCGTGCTTTGTCCGACACGGCAAAACATCGTGGCAAAGGTAGCCCTTAGGAATTTCATCTCTCAAAATGGAGGACCTTTAATCCAACTTGATTTGCCCATGCGCCTTGCAATATGATGCATGATTATGCAAGGAGATGACATACAAAAAGTAAATAACGAAATAATAAAAGGCGCGGCAAAGTATTGTCGTAAAGGTAGCCTTTTAGACTTTTCTTCCTTCAAATAGGGAACCTTTAGACCAACATACTATGCCCATGAGCATTACATCACAATGCATAGAAATTAAAGACAACAATATAGGACTTCGTATACTCGATTAAATATATCTCACATTCAATCAAACACACTTCGTCCAGCGCGGCAAAGTATTGTCGTAAAGGTAACCTTTTGGACTTTTCTTCCCTCAAATAGGGAACCTTTAGACCAAAATACTAAGCCCATGCGCATTACATCACAATGCTTAGAAAGTAAAGACAACAATATATGACTTTGTATACTCGATTAAACATATCTCACATTCAATCAAACACACTTCGTCCGACGCGGCAAAATGTTATCGTAAAGGTAGCCTTTTGGACTTTTCTTCCCTCAAATAGGGAACCTTTAGACCAACATACTAAGCCCATGCGCATTACATCACAATGCATAGAAAGTAAAGACAACAATATAGGACTTCGTATACTTGATTAAACATATCTCACATTCAATTAAACACACTTCGTCCGGCGCGGCAAAGTATTGTCGTAAAGGTAGTCTTTTGGACTTTTCTTCCCTCAAATAGAGAACCTTTAGACCAACATACTAAGCCCATGCGCATTACATCACAATGGATATAAAATAAAGACAACAATATAGGACTTCGTATACTCGATTGAATATATCTCACATTCAATCAAACACACTTTGTCCGGCGCGGTAAAGTATTATCGTAAAGGTAGCCTTTTGGACTTTTCTTCCCTCAAATAGAGAACCTTTAGACCAACATACTAAGCCCATGCGCACTATATCATCAATACACAAGCAAGTAACATGCGGAAAGTAAAAGACGGAATATAAAATGCGAATAATAAACAAACAAGATAAAATAAAGTGAAAGATGTGTCGTTTGCTCAAGTGGTACGTGGAGTTGTTTCCCAAGTGCAGACCGCACTACCGTCCATTCGGATCCGGTTACAAAATTTACGTCTAGGTTTCCATCCGATATACCGTAAGAGACGACACATTTTCCATTCATCCAATGGCCACAACACACATTAACCAACGACTCTCATGCGAAGGAAATTCAATAAATAATTAAAAGATGAATGAAAATAAATAAGAAAGGTGCCCTCAGGTCTAACCTTTTATGTCGAATCTTGGAAGTGCGTCACAAGGTCGTCGGAAGGGCTAACACCCCACAACTCTTCCGATTCGCTCGTTCACGTTTATTCCTCGTTGTTTCGCTGTTTGGGCTGCTATTTTTACTCCGTTTTGCTACTGTTTTGCTGCTATTGTTTTAGTCACTATTTTTACGGTATTAAGGGACTGTTTTTGCGGTTTCTAAGGGGATTAAGGCTGCTGTTTTGTGCTATAATTTAAGGGTTTTAGAGTGCAATTTTTATCCATTGTTTTCGGTAATTTAGGCCACTATTTGGGGTGATTTTTTGGTGATTATAGTGTAATTTTAGGGGACTGTTTTTCAGTCACTGTAGTATGGTTTCAGGACAGTTTGTGAGTGTGAACTGAGGTAGTTTAGAGAGGTTTATTTGCATGAGTTGGGGCTGTTTTGTGAGGGTAGCTAATGACGTGAAACAAGGGTGCATGTGGGTTTTATGCGTGAGGGCATGGGGTTGTTGATTCAGTGAGGGGGGTTTTAGCATGAAGTTGAGGGGCAGTTGATGAGGGGGTTGAAGGCAGGTGGCGTGAGTGTGCTAAGTGTTGGTAGTTTGTGAATGGTGCGTTAGTGGCTTGGGGACGTGTTGAGGGCGTGTTAGTGGGCAATGCTGTGTGGAGTGTTTTGAAGGGTACGTGAGCTGTATGTGTTATTTTCTTTGTGTTTCAAGGGTGAATATGCGTGAATGAGCTAGGAGAGGGCAATGGTTGAATTTGTGTTCTTTTATAGACAAAGGCTATGGTTAATCCTTGTTTGAATAGGATTGGGATTTGTGTAATTAATGGGGATATATTTTATTAGTATCTCACAAGGAAATCATCTAATTAAATTAGAGAGGTGATTTGTTCAATTTAGGAATGGATTTATTTGATTTGATTTGTTTTATTTTTAATTAGGTATGTGATTATTTAGATTTTATTTGATTTGTTTTAATTTCACCATGTGTTAATATGTGTTTTGTTATTTTGGATGTGTTTTATTAGGCTTGGGCGTGTGGGTGGTCTTCTTGGGCGTGGGTTTGGTTTATTTGGTGGGCTTGGTGTGTGTGTGTGGTGGTGTGTGTGCTTGGTGTGTGTCTTGCGGGGGTTTCGGCTAAGGATGTTTTAAAACGGAAGTCCAACAAGCGAACCCGAAAATAAACAAGCGAATAAAATCCAACAAAATACTGATCTCTGACTTTTCCCTTCCGAACTCTGTTTCCCGCGACTTTCGCGACTTAAAAGGTAGTGCCTCTAAATGAGACCCATCATAGGGACTTACATGTAAAAATGCAGTGCCTATATGAGGTTTCCTGGTTTGCTCACGCATGTCGCTCAACTGATCGATGTGAGTATTCCACAACTCCGTGATGTATTCGCATATTTATTTCTTGCTTTATAATCGATCCTCGGGGCTGTAGAAACTCCAACAATGGTATCAGAGCGATTGAAAATCATGAAATTTGATTAGGGTTAAAATTTGGGTAAAAATGTGTTTGAGCATGATTTATGAAATTGGATGAATGAATATGTTTACATGTGTTTTAATTGAGGATTGATTGGATCAATTTGTTGAAAGATTGTTTGGAACATTTTTCCCAATAATCTTAGCTTGGCCGAGAGGAAGGAAGCCCTAATTGTCTTGGAATTTTTGATTTTTTGTTCATTGGATGAGTTGGAATCATTCGGGAATGTTTATTTAATGTCGATTGTGGATTTAATTGGATTGAAACCGAATCAGACACAAATTGCCCAAATTGCCAAGAATGATATAGCATGTAATTGGGTTTGATTTTTTGATCAAAATGTGTTGGACACTAATTGATGTAATTGAGCATGATTAATTAGGCTAGTTGGTGTTTTGGAAATGTTAATTGGGTAATTAATTGTGTTATACATTTTGTGTAATTAAATTGGGAATTTAGAATTTGGTAATTTAATTATTTGGGCTTATTTTGTTAAAATTGGGCTTGAAAGTTGTTATTGGGATTATTGGGCTTGGTTGTACTAAGTTGGGTTTAGGCAAAATTGGTTGAATCCAATTAGGCCCAAAAGCGGTTCCATAAAGCCCAAATGCGACTAATGGACCTTGAAGTTTAATTAGGCCTAATGGGCCTAAATTGATTTCTGGGCTTATGGGTAACTCCCGGATTGGACTTTGGTTATTCGGTTTGACCCGAGTTGACCAAAAGTCCACGCCGTAAGAAATTAATTAAAAGCCCATTAGACTTTAATTAAATTAACGTTGGACGTTAATCGGGCTTTGAGACCCGTTGCGATTAAATTTGGAATTTAAGTCGTAAAAGTTCATTAATAAAGTGTAGTATTTAATTTGGAATTAAATAATGGATTAGAATTAAATACATATTAAATTGGATTTAATGTTGTAATTTAATTTAATTCAAGAATTCGTACTTTGAGTACTTATTCGCAAAACCAGTTTGACTCGCGCAAAATCAAATCGATGTTTGAACATTGGATGGTCATTAATTATCAGATTAATTAATTTGATTAGATTGATTGATAACATGCTTGTGTGAATACATGGTTGCGATGCATGAATAATGTATATCAGATGGATATTAGATGGGTGGGGCAATTTTAGAAATTGTTGTAATAAATTTGGAATTTATTAATTGGCCTGCGTGTCCAGCCTTATTACCTCCTTATTCTTTGTATTCTCTTCTCACATATTCCCCTCAATGTAAATGAGGTTTCTTTAGAAGTGTAATGTAACGGGTAGAAGCAATACATGTGCTAGCGGGAGGGAGAGAGAGAAAAAGAGAGATTTGATCTAGGATCAATGTGTTAAGTATCCATCCGCATATCATTATTATTTTGTTATACGCGCTTTATTATGTATTTAGAATGCATGTTTAAGGGTGTATGATGATGAGACCTTAACAAAGATAATAAATTGGTTTCCAATTTGCACTCGAAAAACCCTCGCAAAATATTAAGCGTTTTTCCTTCCATTAAATGATTCTTACTCAAGATCCAAGACTGGTATTGGCTTTTTAGCCAAAGTCAAGGCCTTTATCCGTCAAGGATGTGTTTGAATTACGAGAGCTTTGTTCCATATCGGTGTCTTGTCCAAGTTGTGGTTTGTTGGCCAAAGTCAAGACCATTTCTTGTCCATCGACATTGATTACGAAGCTTTCCATGGTCAATGGGTTCCGCTTAACTGGGATCACTAAGTTTGTTGTGCCAAAGCCAAGGCTTAGTTGATTCAGAGGAAAAAGGTTAAGTAATATATTGGATATATTGGCATATATAAGATATATGTTTCGGACTTGGATGTCCCCCTACTGGATCTAGGATTGGATTGGATCCAATTGATCTTAGAGATCTACCTAGTTAATTATCATACAATTTGTTGGCCAATGTCAATATTGTGAGATATTTAACGGGATCCTAGCCCACTAGGAAACACGGTTTCCCGAGTACTCAACAGAGGGTTAGAGGCTCGCCGAAAAATAGTGGGAGGCAAGAATTGAATTTGCAATAGTCGTTTAATAACTTGCCATACGCGCTCAATCAAGTATCATTCGTCAAATAAATTAAATTTTAGTTGGACTAATATTTAAATTGTTGTTTTAATAAATAGTTGGACTATATTCAAACAAATAAATTATAGTTGATTAAATAGTTTGACTATAATAATCATTATAATGAATAGTACCTGAAATCGTTGATTAAATAGTTGGACTATTAGAATCAAGATAAAATTGAAAGATTATCATTTAAAACATAATCTTAGGGAAAATGTATTTAAATGGTTTAATTTTCAACTTGGGAATCATTTCAGGATGGTCCTGTAAAATAAAGTTACTTTATTGATAAAATAACATATTAGGCCTAAGCCAGGAGTTAAGCAAATAATAGAGCATAATCTTTGGAAGATTTATGTGATGATAACCTTAGTGCTTAATCCATTAAGCTTGTCGTAGTAGACTCTTTAATTTCTTTGTCAGAACTAAGGGTTAGATCCTTAAAGTATGATAATGAAATTGAAGGATCTTCATAGATCTATTCTTAGATCTTAGAAGTAAATATTGCAATGATAAACTCTTGGAGAGTTAATGACTATTCTCAATGAGACAAAGTCAAAATTTGTAATTAGGCAAGTAGCGCAAGGCGCACCTTACTTCGATATTCTAGAAGGCCATGACTTGGCCGAAGGCTTCTAGAATGTTGAAAAGGGCAAATGCAAAATCATTATAATCTTTTCGCAAGATAAAGGACATATCCCAAAATGTCTACCCAAAATTGTGGCAAACGGGATCGCGGAAGCGTGACTGCCGTTTGGACAAGGCAGACATGAAGGAATTGAAGACAGGGCAAGGCTCTGACTTCAAATATGTTTGTCATAAAAATGTTCACTACTAGTATTAAAATTTGATTTGAATACTTAGTGTGTACATAAATATATTCTGATGTTCAGAATCTGCTATGAGCAGGATACTGACTTCAGATTGAGATTAATCTGCGATTTTGCAACGGGACGAAAGTCGCTGTTTTAACCGTAGAAACCTAAGTTTAGGAACTACCCTTCGGGTGTGTACCTAAATTTGGTAACTGTTATAATGTAACTAGTTTGACTAGAGACATTATCTCCATATCAGTGTTTAACCCGCTGCGGGTGAACCTTTATATTCTAGAACACTAAAGTGTTTTATTATATAAAGATGATATTGAGATATACACATTAGATGTGAATAACATCATTTATATTTTGAATATAAATAAAATCTCAAAAATATAACATGACAAACAAATAGCTCAAACTGATTTGATCAGAAGAGAAATTTATTTGTGGCATTGTAGTCTGGGACACAATCAAACAAGAATCGTATATCCACACTTTTGAAGAGTGGGTACTAAGGACTAATTTGATTCCATTCAAATAAAGTCTACGAATCTAGTTTATTGGGCAAAGTGCCTAAAACACTATTTACCTGGTAAAAGTGCAAATGCCATCGATCTGTTGGCCCTAGTTCATAGTGAAGCAACTGGGCCCATGTCTAGCTAGGCTAGAGGTGGATATGAATATTTCGTGACCTTTACGGATGTGGCATCGCGTTATGGTTATATGTTTCTTTTGAAACACAAATCGGAAACTTTTAGAGTTTTCGACACGAAATAGACAAACAGACCGGCTAAAGTATTATACCGTCACGGTTAGACCGTAATGGAAAATACTTAAGCAATAAGTTTCTAATATACTTGAAAGAGTATAGTATTCTTTCAATGAGGACTTCTCCCGGAACACGTCAATTAGACGTTGTGTCCGAAAAGAGTAACCGAATTTTGTTGGACATGATAAGTTTAATCATGAGTCGCCCTGAGCTACCATTTCCTTCAACGGATAAGCATTAAACAGTGCAAAACTTATTTTAAATAAGATTCCATAAAAATATATTTGACAGAATTCATATTAGATATGAACAGGAAAGAAACCGGGTTTCTCATTCCTAAAAATTTGGGAATGCTGGGCATACTTTTGGATGATACCAAACTAGAACCCAAATGGATAAGTGCCAATTGTAGGTTATCATATGTATACCATAAGTATAGTACTTATACAACTCACATGAGAACAATGTAATGTTGCTCACCATGCGGTTTTCGTAAGAGGAATACCGATATGCAGTGGTAAGTGGGAGGATAGTAAAATTCGATGAAAATCGGAGTAATACTATTCCAGGCACAGATCCCTAATGGAACATAAATAGTTCATCCAGGATGAAACTATACCAGTAATCTTCGAATACACAAGAACCACGTAAGTCGGAGAGAATCAGAAAACAACCTGGGGTATGGGTTTCTGATCTTACCTCATAAAGATGTCAATCTTATTGAGGAACACAAACTGACTACGTTTAAGTAATTGATACAAGGTATCGACTCCCAATTATGGCAAAGTGCCATGATGTCCGAAATGGATTCCATGTATACCAACTATGTTTGGACACTAGTTGATGTACCGCAAGTCATTGTGCCTATATGTACTATATAAGTCTTCAAGGAAGACATACATGGAAGGCAACATACCAACGTACTAAGCTAGGCTTGTAGCGGAAAGGTATCGTTATCAACATTGTGTTGATTACGATTTAACCTCTTACCTGTTGCCATGGTAAATCCATTTGGATAATGCTTGCTAAAGCTGCATGTTTCATTTATGAAACATGACAGCTAAACGGGAAAATAGCTTTCCTGAAAAAGAAACCTTTTGGAGGATGTTTATAACATCCTGTCGGTTTTGTCGTACCCAAAACTAGCAAACAAGGTTTGCAGGTTATTCGATCCATGATTGGATTGAAGCAAGCATTAGGTTTTGGAATTATCGTTTTGATGTAATCATAATGGTTTATGATTTAGTTCAAAATGAAATGATTCTTGTGTATATATGGAGGTTAGTGGGAGCGCACTGACTGTGGTTATCCTATAAAATAATGATAATATGTCATTTCTTGGAAATGATATCCCCATAATTATAATCAGTGAAAGCTTGGCTTTCAAGAAAACTCTCTGAGAAATCGTACATTGAAAAATGTACGCGCCCTGGTGTCTCATACGCTTTGAGCATATGCAGTCACAATCAGGACAATCCATGTGAAAGTCACTGGATTGATATTAAGAACATCCATTAGTATCTTAGAGATCTAAGGATGATGTCTTAATCTATGGAGAAGGAGAACTTGAAGTGATTGGGATCACTACAGCAACTTTCCTAACCGATGAAGACGACTAAAAATCGCAAACGGTACTATATAGTTTGAATAACGGAACAGTGAGCTGGAAATCTTCCTAGCAAGATACTGTTACCGAATAAACAACAAATGCGGGTTATTGCTGTAGCTGAGGCAGCAATAGAATCCATTTAGGTCGATAATAAATCTAATTAGATTAGATATAGTTCTATTAGCAGGTGAGCTAGGCTACAACGGATGCTAAAGAATTAATGGTCTTATCAACGATACAGATACATACTTCGATATTCATCTGATTCGTTCGGATCATACATCGTGGCGATGTAATGATCGTATAAATCGCATCAGACGATAATCATGCAAATGCACTGACGAAAGCCTTTTCTCAGCAGTTTGAGCCAACCGTACATAGTTCGGGTGTCAGACACTCGAGTGACTGGCTATAAGCCAAGTGGGAGATTGTTGGACAATTATGACCCATAGCGTCACTATTTGAACATATCATGGTGTTGTTGTACAAATTAACTATGTGACAAAGGAGATTGCACTCTTATCATTTGTGATTAGATCACCTAGATGTATAAATGATAGGAGGTCCTTATCATTTGTTCCTGGATTGAGAATGATATGAGACAGTATCAATCCACGAAGGATAAATCATTAAATATCCCTAGTCAGAGTATTATCGAGATTGGACATCGATAAATACGTAAAAGACTAGTATTACACTTGTGCGCGTTCTGAGGGCACAAACGGCATTGTTCTCATATATTTGGGTATAGGATACTCATGCAAGTGTAATAGGAGGTTGTGTTTACCGATGGTACGGGAAACAGCTTCGCTCTGGATAGACCCCCTCAGAATTCCATTGGTAGTATGACTATATGTCTATGGAAGTCCGAAATCAGGGTAGGTGTATTTGGTCTTAACCTGAGACTTGCACCGCTAATACTTGCGACAATCAATATACTTTGGTTTTGGTCATCCAGGGCTTTAACAGGTTCTGTGTACACCTCTGCTGGGTATATTGAGAATCGTAGTGTGTTGGGTGTGATGTCGAGACGGAAGTGTCACTCCAGTCATATGGAGTTGATGATCGCGTAGGGATACATAACTAGTTCTCTAAAAAGGTTTCAACCGTCGGGATAATAAGACTTGGTCATGATTATCGGATAATAAAGAGACTAGTTGCTCGTAATCCGATATATGCTTCGTACGGGGTAGACACTGTACCAGCCCCAGGCTTTGCATGTGATCATCCGATACTGGATCGAAATACGCAATACTACATATACTACGCCTGATATAGATCCTTATATTCCTGTAAGGATATTTATGGAGAATTGGGTAGGCATGGCGCTTTGCTAGAAGCCAACATTGTCTTGTAAATCGATACAAGCGTAGTACTAGGTACTTACGTGTTCGGATGGTCCGACGACCGAATTTACTGCCAACATATCTGGGGATCTCATGGGTCGCTTCCCGAAGATTCACCGATGACGTATGACTCACACTTTTAATTAATCTGGGATTAATTAGATGAGAGAGAAAATTAATCTGGGATTAATTGCGGAGATATTTTATCTGGGATAAAATATCATTTAAAGAGAGAGAACGATTAATTTGGAAATAATCGACAAATTAATATATTAGATATATTAAACGAAATTGGATTTCGACGCGAAATTAAAAGTAGATTTTAATTCGGGTGAACGAGTTAATTTAGAATTAATTCGTTAGTGACGTGAATAGTGACTTCACTAGGCGTAATCATTTAATTACGAAGCAATGGAAAATTCATTAATTTGGAATTAGCGAACCCGAGCCCGAGATTATTTGCGAGCGCATTCGCATTTCGAATTCGAGTGCGGCACGCAAGTCAAATCAAGCGTCAAATCGCTAGTCACATCAAGCGTCAAATCACATGTCAATTTGAGTGATGTGACAATTTGATTGATTGATTGATTGAATGATATAGTGGTTAATAGCTTTAATGGTTTGACTTTTTTAAAGCCAAAATTGTGTATATGATTTGGAAAATCAATTACCAATTTTAATTAACACATTTTCTCTCATCTATCTCTTCTCCTTCACGCCCTTGGGGCTGCCATTTTTCTCTCCTCTGGTTTGCTCACTGCCGTGAGCTAAGGGAAGCAAGTGTTTGATTTTTATGGCAAAACTCAAGAGAGCTAGCACTCCGAGAGACATGCGAGGTGATAGGGAAGTCCACCCATGAGCTTGGAATCATTTCGCGAAGCTTGGAGCTTGACGAAGGACCAACAATGGCCGAATCTTGGAGACGGAAAATAGTAACTGCCGTAAACTGCAGTGGGCAGAAAATAAATTTGTGTTGCCTCGCGCGTCGCTCAATCGATCGATGTGAGTATTCCGCAACTCTGTGATGTATTCGCATATTTATTTCTTGCTTTATAATTGATCCTCGGGGCCGTAGAAACTCCAACATCTATCCTGTAAGGAAATCTATTAAAGGGTTATCTATCCTCAAGGAAGATCGTGGGCTATATTGTCTAAGGCTAAAACCTAAAATTCCTTTGTCAAGTTTATTTTAAGTTTACCACATCAATCTTATTAATGGCCAGTTAACAAGAAGCATTAAGCTTAAGACTTAATAAATAAACCTTTATATTACCCAAGATATGAAATAACCCCTTATAAACCGGTGATATTTGAATTCATCACACCCATAGATAATATGTTTAGTTACAAAACATACTTAGGATTACTAAACACTAAAATAAACAAAACATCATAAAAAATAACTTGAAGATAAATAAAGGTAAAATTACAATAATGAAAAAAATGTTGGGGGTTAGAGAATCCACTTTTAATATTTCAAAATTAGAAATTTCCCTTATTGTCTATGTTTACCGATTAATTAATTATATTTAACAAGACTATAAAGGCAGTAATTAAGGTTGTCACCTAAACCTGGCCATATAGGCGGTAACTAATTAATCTAAATTTTAATTAAAATAAGGGAGATAATCTAATTTATTATATTAAAAGTCTTACATTTTCACCCTATTAGAATGAGATTACCTGCTCATGCTGTAAATGAAAACACACAAAATTTTATTAATTAAATAAAAATAAAATATAATAAAACTTAAATAAATATAGAAGACATTTTCCTTTAGATTTTCATGGAGAAATTCCTCCAGAGAAATAATGAGAAATTTACAAAGTTTAACATGGTATTTATAGGCAAATCTAAAGGCTTCCACCAATTTCTCCACCAATTGCTCCACCAAACATGACACCAAACATGGCACCAAATCCTCCACCGAACATGCAATCATGTTTGGTGTAAGTTTTTAAAATTTTTGTTTTTTTATTTTGAAAATGACTTAAATAATTACATATAACTTTCTTCCGAATATTTTATCAATTTTGGTCATGGAACCTTCAGAATTCTAAATTATTATGAACTTCAAAGTTGTAGATCTTTGAGTCTTCTTTATTTTGGAACTTGAATCACCTCAATCTGATATCAGAGTAAATGTTATGGCAAAAATATGAAAATTGTGCAAAGCTGGAATTTTCGAAATTGTACTTCGTTAGAACGCCATTTCAAGTTTCCAATCTCCAAAATCAAAATGTCAAGTCCAGTTTTTGCCCTTATTTGTTCCACATTTCGTCCTAAATGATTCCATTGAGTCCCAATTTTATTTTATCTACAAAATAAACTAAAACACATCAAAATGTTCATCAAACCCGAGAAACTAAACAAAATATTAGGTAAAAAAGGCGGTAAATATTGTTATATTTTCCGTTCATCAACAAAGTGTAATGAGTTATTGATTACTAGGTTTTTATAGGGATATCAAAGTCTATAATTGATAATATTTTCACTATTACTCGGGAGAGGGAGTGAATACTTTAAGATTCTTGACTTATAAACAATACAACTGGACAATGATTGATTGGCATGACAAATTCATAGGGGATAGCTAGGCGAAATCAGACTCTAGAATCTCTCTCGTATTAGTTCCTCCTATTTAATTATTTAAATCTTTATTAATTATTTTCTAAATAAAGTTTAGATTATCAATTATATTACTTAGTATAAGTTGACACAATCCCTGTGAGTTCGACACTCTTCACTCATCTTTACTAAAAGTTGACACCATACACTTGTGGTACGATATAAAATATCGCAATAAGTTTTTAGCATCGTTGCCAGGGATTGTTAATTTAATTCACACTAATATTATTACCAAGTAATCTTAGCTTTAATTTGGATTTTTTTTTTATTTTTGTTTATCTTTAATTTTATTTTATTTTTGTCTTTTTTTTTTAAATTATTTTTTTCTCTTTCTGTGCTTTGGTGAATACGAAGATCCACAATCTCGACTCGCTCATGTTTGATCCCGAAATAAAAGAACAGTGAGAAGACTAAGGAATGAAAGGAAAATTGAAAATGAAGCGATGGCGGCTGAAAACAGAGAGAACAATCCAAGCCAGGTGGCAATCAAAGATCACTTCAAGCCAGTCATAGATGATAATTACTTTGGGATTGCGCATCCTCTAATCAGTGCTGACAACTTTGAGCTGAAACCGTCATTGATCAACATGATGCAAAAGAATCAGTTTGGGGGTTCAGCTGTAGAGGATCCCAACATGCATTTAAGGATGTTCCTGGAGATGGCTGACACCATAAAGATGAATGGCGTGAAAAAAGAGAATATCAAGCTACGCTTATTCTCATTGTATTTAAGGGATAAAGCATAGGATTGGCTTCAACCAACACATGTGGGGAGTATCATGACATGGCAGGATATGGCCACGAAATTTCTTGATAAGTTCTTTCCACCAGCTAAATCAGCTCAACAGAGGGAAAAAATTAACATATTTACGCAGTTAGAAATTGAGATCTATATGAAGTATGAGAGTGCTTTAAGGATCTACTCCGAAGATGCCCGCAACACGATTATCCAAACTGGGTCCAGATTCAGTTATTCTATAATTGGCTGAATGGTTCGAATATGATTGTGGTTGATGCAGCAAGTGGGGGAGCGCTATTCAAGAAGTCAACTGAGGATGCCTATAATCTGTTAGAAGAAATGGCCATTAACCACTTCTAATGGCCAAGTGAACGCGCTACGGTGACAAAGGTGGCGGGAATATATGAAGTGGACCCTATCATGACACTTACAGCCCAGATTTCAACCATATCGACTCATGTAGCATCCCTAACAAATCAACAAGTACAACCATCTATTGAATCAACAACGACTACAAATAGGCTATTATTGGAAGGAGACAAGAGCTTTGAGCAAGTCCAATATGTGAACAATCGAAACTTTAACAGATATAGGGACAATCATGTGCCTAATCGTTTGTTGGGTTTCTCTAAGGTCCCAGTGATCAATTTAAATCAATGAAACATACATGTGAATACACGAAGAAGTTGTGGAATACTTACATCGATCGGTTGGTGTTTTACCGATGGTACGGGAAACAGCTTCGCTCTGGATAGACCCCTGCGAAATCCCATTGGTAGTATGACTATGTGTCTATGGGAGTCTGCAATCAGGGTAGGTGTATTTGGTCTTAACCTGAGACTTGCACCGCTAATACTTGCGACAATCAATATACTTTGGTTGAGGTCGTCCAGGGCTTTAACAGGTTCTGTGTACGCCAATGCTGGGTATATTGAGAATCATAGTGTGTTGGGTGTGATGTTAAGACGGAAGTATCACTCCAGTCATATGAAGATGATGGTCACATAGGATACGGAACTTGTTGTCTTAAATGCTCGAGCTATCGGGATATTATGACTAGGTCATGTATATCCGATTAAAGAGACTAGTTGCCAGACATCCGATATATGCTTCGTACGTGGCACACACAATTCCAGCTCCAGGCCTAGCACGTGAACATCCGATACTGGATCGAAATACGCAATACTACGGTATACTACGCTTGATATAGATCCTTTATTCCTGTAAGGATATTTCCGGAGAATTGGGTAGGCATGGCGCTTTGCTAGAGGCCAACCTTGTCTTGTAAATCGGTACAAATGTAGTACTAGGTACTTACGTGTTCGGATAGTTCGACGACCGTATTTACTGCCAACATATCCGGGGATTTCATGGGTCGCTTCCCGAAGATTCACCGATGACGTATGACTCGCACTTTAATTAATCTGGGATTAATTTGATGAGAGAGAAAATTAATCTAGGATTAATTACAGAGATATTTTATCTGGGATAAAATATTAATTAAAGAGAGAGAATGATTAATTTGGAATTAATCGATAAAATAATATATTCGATATATTATGCGAAATTGGATTTCGACGCAGAATTGAAATTGGATTTTAATTCGGGCGAACGAGTTAATTTAGAATTAATTCGTTAGCGATGTGAATAATGACTTCGCTAGGCGTAATCATTTAAATACGTCGCAACGGAAAATTCGTTAATTTGGAATTAGCGAACCCGAGCCCGGGAGTGTTTGCGAGCGCATTCGCATTTCGAATTCGAATGCGGCATGCAAGTCAAATCGAGCGTCAAATCGCTAGTCACATCAAGCGTCAAATCATATGTCACTTTGAGTGATGTGACAATTTGATTGATTGATTTGAGTGATTGATGTGGTAGTCGAAAAGCAGTAATGGCTTTTGCTTTTTGACTTTTTGGTAAATGGAAATTAAAAAGGGTGGTAAATGGTTTAATTTATTTTGGAAAATATATAACCAAACACTTTTTATTTTCTTTTTCACTTCTCTCTCTCACCTCACGTTCTTTTATTTTCCCTCTTCTTCTTGCACACGGCTTGGAGCCAATTTTTCTCTCCATTTTCTGGTTCTGCCGAAGATAAAGAGAACCAAGAGAAATGATTTTGTTGCAAAATCAAAGTGCTAGCACACCATGAGTCTTCCTAAGGTGATAGGTAAACGAACACTTGAGCATGGAATCGTTTTTGGAGCTTGAAGCATGGAGCTTCAATTGAGGTCTTCAATGGCCGATTCTTAGAGGAGCCACACCACCCACCACCGTGCAGTCCACTGCTAAAGGGAGCTGCTGCCGTGAGCTTTTGAGGGAGCTTGAAGGCTTGTGTTCTTCACGTCGCAAGATCCGTTCATTGTGAGTATGTTTCCGCCATTCTCTTTTGTGTATTCATGCGTTTTTGTGCTTGATTTGATGATTCTTGGGACCTAATTAGAAACCAACAATAAACTAATTAGGTGGACCTCCAAGGTCAATCACATCAAGTGACTCCCATTTTGGTCACGAACTGTTTCTTATCCTTACACTAATGATGATCTTGGATTAAGACATATTCCACGTGGATACTTGTTAAAGTGCACTAATGAGCTTCGTATATACACCCTCACAATAATGTCAGTATTGGATGGCTGCGTTAACTCATCACGCTACATCTAATGTTTTACCGGAGCCACCTAAGTTTTGAGCACTTATATCCTCACACTATCAACGGTCTTGGCATAAGTAGTAAGAATAATTCATCTATGTATTGACAAGATGGACCATCTGATAATGCTCTAACGTTATTAATACTTATTACTTAATTAAAGTAATCACCTAATCATGAGAAATTTATGAAAATTAAGTCATTAACATGCTTGGGTCATAATTAAAATTTCAATTTAAAACATGCAATCCATATCCAATATGATTTATGTATAATTAAATTAAAGTACAGAGGCATAAATTTAAATACATGTCAATCATGTAACATATGTTGTGCGGTTAAGCCTTGCTCTGATACTGAGCAGATGTGGAACCCCTAAGGTTGGATCGGTACCCCGTTCAGTGAAAGTGGGTCTAAGCCATGGATATTTAGTATGTGTATATTTTAAAATATTTTTATGTAAAATTATATTACTTTTTGAGCCCGTAGGAAAAAATGGGGACCAAAACATAGCAGAGGAAATGAAATTTCAGTAAGTATCAGCTTTGCGCGTCGCAACGCAGGAGCTTGGGCATCGAGACGCTCCAAAGTGTGAGAGCAATATGAAAGCTGAACGTCATGGCGTCGCGACATTGGAGGAGTCAGAGTCGCGATGCTCCCCAAGTGGTGAGCATTTTTTCACTGCAAACCAATACTAAACACTTCCAATTTTCTCCTAATACTTCAAATACACCTAAAATACTATTTTAGCATCATAACCACCATCAAAACATGTTATACAACTATCATACATGTATTCTAAATACTTATATGCATTTGTTTGAATCAAAACACAAACCAATGTAGAATTCCACTATGCAATGTCTCATGAACAAATCTAGTTCACCGAAAGATGGTCAAGTGATTCTAGAATGGTAGCCATAGCTCTAAGTTTTAATCTAGAGTTCTAAACTTTAATTACATTTTCCATGTCCAACATGAACATCTTTGACCCAATTAAACATATCGTATTTATACTTCCAAAGCATCTTAAGACAATTTATTAGCCTAATTTCAACTTTAAGCTATGTAATTATGCATCCAATACATAATTCATCACTATATGTCTCACTAATGAAAAATTCACTCATGAAGAACATAGCTTAGGAGAAGATCAAACATTACCTAGTAAGCTTGATACAAATATCCAATCTCATTCTCCTTATTGAAATTATTGGAGAACTTCCAAGGTTTAGCAAGCATCACTCCAAGATCCAATGTTGATTCCAATGCAAGCAAGCTTCACTCCAAGATCCAATCTTGATTTCTCCTTGATTAAATATTATAGAGAACTTCCAAAGGTTCTCTAAATACTTCCCTAACTTAGGCTAATTTCTCTAAGAATTACTTGTATTTAGCTTTTACAAGCTTAACATTCTCAAGCTCATTTTTATTTTACTTAGCTTAATTAAAACCTTCTTCAAGCTTGCTATTTATAGCAAAACTTAGGCCATTTTTAATTAATAAAAAATTTAATAAACTTTTAGGTGGACTTAATCCAATTTGTCCAAATATAAATAATTAGGTGTGACTAATCATCTTTGTCTACCACTTTGATTTAATCCAATTAAATCAATACAAATATTAGGAAATGGATTACTTTAATGTTTGCCACTTTTATTTAATCTAATTAAATCAAGCCAAATACACATATAATTATATATTTGAATTTACCAAAATATCCTCAAATGGTATAGATATTTATGAATTTATAATTAAACACTTGTGTAATTATTGAATTAATCCAGTTAATCCAATTAGGTCAAAGTAAATAATCAATGTTATCCAATAAAACTTTATTATCTTATTTGATAATTATAATATCGAATATTATCTTTATCAAAATTAATCGGCTACCCAAGTTCTCAACGAGTACACTTCATATTGTAACTCTCTAAGTTCATACACGTTCGTCATATAAGCCTAGCTAATATCTGTTAGGGTTGGTGCTCAGAGCGTCAATTTTCTTATGTATTTTCCTGTAAATACTTATGTAAAATTTTAACATCCTTTTTTATATGGTAAAGACGTAACAAACCTTCGAATGATTAGTTATGATACTATTACAAAAGTGTCACATCTGACATTGAGTTATATCGTGACGTTGTCATTCTTAGACAGTTCCTGGTCAAGGTTTACACTACTTGGTCAGTAAAGTAAACCCATTGAAATTGGTACATGTCGTATATTGGAATCTTCGATTCCAATGGTTTCTCAATGAACCATGAGTCTTGGAGACTCGTATGGACGTGTTGGTGTTTATAGCAGATAAACACTAAATGACTCACCGAATTGTTGGGATATATACCATAGAGGTGCATGTAATGTAAACGGCTTTATATGTTTTGAAATAAAATGATGTATTATTCATTTATCAAAGTGTTTGTTTAATTTTAACATATTATAAATTATCTAGAATACCCTAGATTACTTATGTGCCTTCAGACTTAGTTTATGAGTGTCATACACAAGAGGATTTAAGTCTAAAGTTAGTAATCTTAAATAGTCCATATAGAGCAAACAAAACGGGTACTTTGTTTGTGGTTTATCTATAGCTGTGGTCCATTTTATATTTGTATGGCGACCTCAATCCGAGATCTCCCATGTAGAGACATGAGAGTGGAGGTACCTTGTATGATGTGATCATATAGGACTGGACCTAGATGGAAATGACATTCTTATAATATATGTTAAGCAAAGAAAGTCATTTCATCTTCTAGATAATCATATATGGATTGATCTTAATCCTAAATGTACTATGAACTCCTGCATGGCAGGCAATGTCATTTGGTTTACAAAGGTGAGGTTGGTGTAGCAGTCCCGACCAATAGTTACGTACTTTGAAGGCATGGTCTGTTGTGTAGCTGGAACGTTTTGCTTATATATAGAGTTCACTCCTTCTTGCGAGAAGTAGGTGAGTATCTTCCTTAAGGGTTGATTCGGTACTGGAATGGTTTGACCACTCAAGTCTATCAATTACGAATAGAAAGATTAAAATTCATAATGGTAATGAATAAATCGTTCATTAGAGAATCAATGGTACTTAAGGTATAAATAATTAGAGAGATATTACATACCTTAGGACCCGACTCTAATTATGAGATACTCGTGAAGGGTCAATTCGTATGCAGTGACTATATCGATGGACACCGACTTGGTTCGGCTTAATATATCATCTGCGACAACGAGAGTGCAACTTTATATTTTTAGTGGAATAACCCGAAGTTAATAATTCAGAATATTAAATAAAGAGCTTAATTAATATTTCGAGAATATTGGAGCTCAGGACCGTAGGTCCATTTGGTCCTCGTGCTAGCTTATTATACTATAGCAGATTTAGTATAGTTGGGTAGTTCAATTATATACTCACATATCTATAAGTAATATTAATATTATTAATACTATTATTTGTCATACTTGGAAATATTTATTAAAAGTTAATATATGGTTTTAATAATTATATGATAATTATTAAATGAATTAAATTAAATTATATTTGATATAAGTTAATAAGGCTAAAGTTTTAATTTCCAATTATTGGGTTTTGGAAACCCTTGATTTAATTTTGGAAGTTACAAATCTATAATGGCATTAATCTTTTTGATTTTGTAACATCTTTGGCTTTATGGAAAGCTAATTTTTATGTTACAAAATTAATAAAAAAAATAAAAATTATTCCTTAATTTTAATGCTTGGCTGATTATGTGCATGGGTGAAGGGGAAATGATTTTGTTTTGTTTTGGAAACAAATAAACCTAAGTATAAATAGAACTATTATTTTTCTTTTTACTAAGCCTCTCATTCTTGAACCCTAGCCACCTTTCATCTTCTTCTTCATCCTCTCAAAAGTTGAGGAAAAAAAAAGAAGAAAAACAATACAAAAGATAAATGTGATTTAATCTCTAAATAGTTTAGGAATTAATATTGTGAGTCTTGCCCACACAAGTTTCCGTTGGTAACGAGATATAGTTCGGAAGACTTTATGTTGTCGAACAAATAATCATCTTCATCTTATTCTTGTATATACTCGGCAGTGAGGATTTATTTTACTCACTGCCGCCCCTTTACTTGGTGAAACAGAACTCGGTTTGGTTTCATTTTAATCCAATTTTTTTGGGGAACATTTAGTGGTATTTTAGAGCTGTGTTGGGGCTGTTTTCAAGTGAAAAATCAGAACCAAAACATAGCCACTGTCCACGCATTTCAGGGTCTGTTTCGGTAGTGCACATGATCGAATCGGGTCCAAAATAGTCCAGTTTTTATGTGATTCGATCCGGGTCCAAAAGAGAAGGCAGAAAAAATTTTTCAAGTCTGATCCGGGTGCCTAAGCCACTTCCGCTGCGCAAGGAAAGCGTTTCCTACAGTTAGTCTCAGAGAGCAAGGTTGAAAAGTGTTCTTAACTCTTCACTTTTTCATTTAAAGTTATATTTTTATATATTATATGAGTTATAAATATTGATTTGCATGTTTAGATGAGTAGGCACAAAATAATATTCATGTGATGAATGAGTATTATTTTTCATGTGATGAAAGGATTTTGCATTGGTTATAAATTTTTCTGCTCTTATTTTATTGTTGGTTTTGATTTCGGGATGTAAGGCCATAAGGCCATTGTTTACAATTGTTGTAATTTTTTTTTCCAATGTAAAATTTCAATTGTTGTAATTTGGAGCACCAAAGTAGAAAAATGAGCCAACACCATCTTGGAGCGTGATTTGAAGACCAATGGATGCCTTGGGAATTTTTGTACTAATTAGAATAGTATAGGGAAAAATAAAAGCCCGGTCAATGCAAAATAATTTTTATGTTATATGTATATTTTAATTCGAAATGTTTGAATAACATGTCATATAGCTTAAGGTGTATACTCTTGCATTTCACATGCCATAACATGTTTTAGATGCATTATCATTATAGACATGAAATATGATTTTATGTGATTTAAAATGTTTAAATTAGAATATGATATGCATGGAAAAATAATTAATTGGATTAATTGGTTTTAAGGTTTAAAATTTGAATTCTAATATATTGGGCTTAATAAGTGCATAATAAATTCCATTCGTATATAGGATAAAACCCGGACATAAATACCATAGCCGAATTCGAATGGACGGTAATATGGTCTGCACTCGGGATACAATTCCATGTACCATTGGATTTTGATAACACACTAAGATCAATTAAATAGTTTAATATAAATCTTGACCATTTTAGGATTCTAAAATTTTAAACCAATTAGTGTTCTAGTATTTTAAAAGTTAAAATATAATAGGTCGCTAATACCACTCTAATTAAATTAGTTTAATTAAGTAATACAATTAGTATAGACTAATGGAAATTAGTGATACAATTTTTAGAGTTAAAATTGGTTAGGTAACTAATAGTGTACTAGTGTAAATACGAGTTATAATTTAGCCAGTATAAATTTATTCACACTAGTTAAATTAAAATATTAGATATTTTATAAATAGAAACCTTAAACTGAAAGTAGTAAGTGGGAGAGGGATATACGACAGTATATCCCGCGATCTCCATTGTTAGTCCGAAAATGTGAGATTCAAAAGGTGCCTCGAGATGGCTTTGCTTTCGTCCCTCTGCGGATGGTGTCCATTTTGGATCAATATTAGGTTTGGATTCCGAAGGGATAGGTATTCTAGATGTATCTTGGGAACTGACCTACCCTACGGCGACACTTCACTTGTTAAGTCCAAGGATCCCGAAATGGCGGGTCATACTAACAAAGGAATAATTAACTGTTAATGAAATTCCTTGATTGAATGAAACAATAGTTAGTTAATATAGGAATAAGAGTTATTCCTGTATATATTAATCACCAGAGATTGTCTCGATCTATCATGCATGTACTTGACCTACCCTACGGCGGCACTTACTTGTGGGATGATAGATTTCCATGGCATGGTAATACTCTTAGGTTTCTAATTCGTTATTCATGATTCATGAATCATGTTTAATTTTATGCCAAAATTGTTTGATGATTTTAATATGCGATGACTGTTACATGCATTTTTATTTTTATTTTCAGTCATGGTTTCTCCAATTACTTCAATACTCTCAAATGACAAATTAACGGGAGAAAACTATGTTCAGTGGAAAAGTAACATGAACGCCATCTTGGTATGTGAAGACCTATAGTTTGTCCTGACAAAGGAGTGTCCTCCCGAGCTGGCCAAAAATAATGGCCAAGCTGTGCACGATACCTGCCAAAAATAGGTCACAGCTAATGAGAAAGCCCCTGCTACATGCTAGTAGGGATGTCTGAGGTTCTTGCTGCAAAGTATGAACCTTTGGCTTCATCATCTCAGATGATGAAGTCATTGCAGGGCATGTTTGGGCTGCCTTAGGAGCATCAACGTCATGAGGCTATGGTCTCAGTGATGACTACTAGGATGAAGGATGAGACATCGGTCCGAGAGAACATATTAAGGATGATGACCTATCTCAACACTACTGAAACCCATGGAGCTCGTATTGATGAGTGTATCCAGGTGGCCATGATTATCGAAACTCTTCCAAAGAGTTTACTGTAGTTTAAAAGCAACTATGTTATGAACAATTTGACTTTTACTTTGACCCAACTACTTAATGAGCTCACCCTATACGAGTCAATGCTTGTGGATCCTCATGCCCAGTGCTAAGGAAAATGTTGCCGAGTCTTCTAAATATGCAAAGATGAAGAAGAATAGCATTGGGAAGGTTAAGGCTAAGCCTATAAAGAAGAAGAACAAGAAAGGCTCCAATGATGCCAAGCTCAAGGGAAAATGTTTCCACTGCAACAAGAATGGGCATTGGAAAAGGAATTATCCTAAATACCTTGCTGAGTAGGAGGAGAAAAAGGATATAGGTAAATATGATTTACTCGTTATCGAATCTATATTAGTGGAGGATGATAAATCAGCCTGGATTGTTGATTCTGGAGCCACTAACCGTATTTGTTTTTTTTGCATCTACTTGACTCATGGTGGGACCTTACTGAAGGTGACTACACCATGAGGGTTAGGAGATGGGATACAATTTCAGCAAGAGCAGTGGGTGTTACTAGTTTAAATTTTACAAATAATAGTAATTTAAATTTGAACAATGTGTTATTCATTCCTGATTTTCGCAAGAATTTGATTTCTATTTCTAACTTTTGGATGATGGTTTTTTAGTTTCTTTTAATAGCAATTTGGTTATTATTGATAGAAATGGATTAACTATATGCACAAGATACTCAGAAAATATCGTGTATGCATTAAGACTGTTAACACATAGGTCACTACTTAAAGCTGAAATGTTTAAGGTTGAGAAACCTAAAACTAAATGGCAAAGGCTTTATCATGATGACACATATCTATGGCATCTTAGACTTGGTCATATCAACCTTGACTGGATAGATAGGTTAATAAAGAACGGAGCCTTAAACCAATTACAGCTCGAAACTTTACCAGTATGCGAATCCTATTTGTAAAGAAAAATGACCAAGATACCTTTTACTGGAAAAGGTATAAGAGCCAGTCAACCACTTGAGCTAACACATTCGGACGTTTGCGGACCGATGAATGTAAGAGTCTGAGGTGGTTATGAATACTTCGTCACATTCATTGATGATTATTCTAGATATGGGTATGTTTACCTAATGCAGCGCAAATTGATACTTTTGAAAAGTTCAAAGAGTATCGTGCTGAGGTTGAGAACCAGTTAGGTAAAACAATCAAAACTGTATGATCAGATCGTGGAGGAGAATACCTTGGCAGAGATTTCAAGGAATTCTTGGTTGAGCATGGGATACTATCCCAACTCGCAGCACCTGAAACACCACAGTAAAATGGTGTTACAGAGAGGAGAAATCAGACCCTACTAGACATGATGAGATCTATATTTAGTCATGGCTCACTTCCTAGTTCATTATGGGGATATGCACTGCAAACTGCATTGCATATCCTTAATGTAGTTTCATCTAAGTCTGTTCCTAAGACTTCGTTAGAGTTGTGGAGTGGTCGTAAAACTAATTTACGAAATTTCCATATATGGGGGTGTCTAGCACATGTGCTGAAGAATAAGACTTCAAAGTTGGAGCCACGTTCTCAGGTGTGCCTATTTGTAGGTTATCCTTAGGAGACTAGGGGTGGATTATTTTACAGCTCCGAAGAAAACAAAGTGTTTGTATTGACAAATGCCACGTTTCTATAGTAAGACTATATGAGGGAGTTCAAACCTCGAAGTAAAATGTTACTCGAGGAGTTACTTACTGGTACGACCAGAATACCATCGTCATTGAAAGTTGACAATGATCTGCCACCTAGAGCAATGGGAGGGTTGTACGACATTTGAGTATTAAATGCAAGTTCGTCACAATGATCTGCCACTTAGACGCAGTGGGAGGGTTGTATGACAGCCTGATCGCTATCTAGGAGTTGGATAGGCACAAGTTATCGCATCCAACAATGGTATATATAATCCATTAACCTATCGTATTGTAATGGATGATTCTGACAAAGAAGAATTACTCAAATACATGAACCTAGAGATTGAGTCTATGTACTCCAACTCAATCTGGGAACTTGTAGTTTTCATACAAGTTAATCATGAATTGTGGTTTTATTATCAACTGCTTTCATTTTAGTATTTCAGTTTTTATTTTAAAATCGTCCACTCACTTAGTTCTTACAGCGATCTAACCCCCACTCCCAGTTTTCTGTAGTTACAGGTATTATTGGAGGACGAGCTCGGGAGGCCGGATACTGATACCATCACTAGGGTTGGAGTCCACCAGTACGAGTCAGAGATAGAGTGAGAGTCAAGTCATAGTCAAATAAAAGTCATTTATTTGTGTTTTGAGATAGTCATTATTAGATTGTATTATTATGTTTTTATTTACTGATGTTCAGTTTGTATGTTAATTTTTGTTTAGGCTACGTTCCCATATTTATATAGAAAGAAAACTAGTCATGATTAGAGATTTAGAGGCTTATGGGGTTAATACGACTTATCCCCTACCGGTAACATCTCCCGAATCGGGGATGTTTTAAAGATGGTATCAGAGCATGGTCTATGGAGTCATTGACTACAGTGGGTAGAGTGTTGGGGTTTTGTATACGCAGTATGTCCGGGATACTCGTATGCAAGACACCACCTCTCTAGTATCCGATCCTCGAGTACGTCCTCAAAGTTCCATAAACAGGTTAGTAAGCCCTCCCAGACTATTCGAATAGTATCCCTTACGAGAACAACTGTATTCTAGATCCACGTTAAGAATTTTCCCTGAAGTTATTCTGATATATTACCAGGAGTATAAATGAGCTATGAAACCAGACAGTAAGATTCTAAGGATAGTTAACCAAAGAGAATGGGATAGGAAAGCTATAAGAAAGTAAGAAATGATGTATAGAAGTGTAATCAGCTAGAAATAAAGAAAACTAAAGAGATAGAATAAGATAGTGAAAGTATAAGGATACCCACCCAGGATATTAGAGAAAGAATAGAAAAAGCCCGAGCAAGTAATAGAGTGCCTATAAGATATTAGATTTTTTCCTTCCTCATACAAATTTCCTTCAAGACGATCTAATAGCCTTCAGGTATTTCATGTAGAGAGTAAGTTCCCCAAGTAACGAGGTATAGACAGGAACATAAAGAAGCGAGAGATCAAGGCTAGTCTAGGAACTTCCCACAGGCAAGAAATGACAAAATGGACCTAGAGTATCCCAGATCCCCAAATCTAGACCCAGCCTATAAGCAGGCAAATGAAGGTCATAAACAGAAATGAATAGTTACCTTATCCCAAGTAAATTCGATAAAGATAAGATCTTGAACTATCTAGTCTACCACCGCTTAGTAATACCAGTTAAAAAAAAGATGTCCTGATGGAATCTAGCTCATACATGCCTTACATGAGAAATAGATTCCACCAGGACCCAGAGTACCAGAACGAGGAGATCGAAACTCATCGAGATATACGATGTTTCTCCTAGTCCCTACCAGCATAGATATAGATGACCGTAAGGAGCCAATGAGAGTTCATCTTAAGAAATGTAAAGACCTCAGAAGGTAGGTTACTTAAAAAAAGATTGAGGAAGTCTTCGAGGACATAAAGAAGCGAACCAAGTAAGGTCAAAGGTTAATGCAAGTGAGAGAGAGGTATAGAAAATTAGTAGGAGTCTATAGATAGACCAAATGTAGTAAACCTATAAAATAACTGAAGTTAGAAGGAATCCGTGAAGGTATACAAGGATAAATTCGAGAGGTTGGAAACACTTGGGAGTGGTAAGAGTATCAGTATGAACAATAGAACAAAGTGTTATGGCTGTGATTTATAACAAGGGCAGAGAGTAGAAAGCTAGGGAGTAGTTAGAAGAATGAACCACCGCTAACCTCAGTACCAAATTGTAGAGCAAAGAAATGGGATATGCAAATGGTAAGAGGAACGCGAGAAGTAATAAGGAAATTCAGTGCATTCGGGCATAAAAATAACATAATGAGAAAATAGTAGTGTAGAGAATTGATGGTAGTTGTGGGACCTCGAGACACGGAGTAGTCGACCAATTTCCTGTAGAATGAACGAGGACCTTTACTTCCGGAAACTTTGATTCAAGTAAGCATATAGACACCGAACCAGACACATGGGCACGTATCCATTCCCAATTTAGAGCCCAGTATAGAAAAGAACCATTAAGGAAGAGCAATTAAGAGATTAAATGATTTGCGAGATAATTAGACAGCTAAATGAATGAGTTCAATGAATCATAACTAAGGAATATGAGATGGAATAGTTTGAAGTTATAATATATTGAACTAAGTCAAAAAGCCATCGCCGAATTAAGGAATCCATAAAGAAGTAAGAACTTAGAAGTACAAAGAGAACAAAGATAATAATTTATATGAGTTTAGTAAATAAGTTATAAAGAATCTCATGGTAGTGAGAAGAAAAGACTAGGTAAAATAGTACCTGAATTAAGATTCTGTAAAAGATGTACTGAGTAATTGAAGTTAGTAGAGTTTTCAGAAAAGAAATGCTATAAGGTGTTTGTGTTGGACCAAGATGAGAATAAAATCTAAGTAGCTGAGTAGACTTCATAAGGAAAAATAACATATAGAGTATAACAAGGTTTTGAGAAAGAATAAAGACTTAAGAGGGACAAGCAACATAAACTAGAAGAAAGGGGTATAAAAGCAAATGATGAAGTGATTCGAGAATATAATTATACAAAAGGCTTATGATAAGGGATAATATAATGGATAGTCGGGTAGTGAATCAAGAGTGAAGCTGAAAAATGAGACAAATTCAGATAGTACATAGTGGGAGTATCTTAGTGTGAGAACGGGAACTAGTAACATAGAAGTCTCAGACTAATAGATGAACATGACATGCAATCACAACATGGATAGTGGATGAGATTACCACCATCAAGAAAGCATCAAAATCGAACCCCACCCTCCCAACACTTACTAGGTCGTGACAACAAAGATTAAATAACAAAGAGTGCAGAAGCTGCACAAGGAAGTTTTTAAAGAACATGACTCCAGGGGAGTTTTGTAGAAGTGGTAGTGTGTTCAATAGTTGAGAATGATCAGAAGTAAGTTAAAGAAAGTGAACCAGAGAGTTTTTAACAGTAGTGCGCTAGTGAAGGGAGATGCTTTATGTATATATATTCATGAGAGTCCTAAGCTCATAGATAAATAGAATATACAAACAGGTCACTATAATTAATAAAGCCTCAGCATAACCTCACACCCTCCCAACCCCGTTAGAAAACAACAGCAAAGATGGACCTTATAGATCACCTCAAGATACTCCCAGAAATTAGTGAATGTATAGCGAATGACAACCAAAACATAAGACCTTCAGATATAGTTTAAGAACGGAATAAAAGTAAGTGACAATTATGAGTAAAAGAGTCATGACATAAGTTGTTCAGATAAAGCAGTAGAGAAGTAACGTAGTACTCAAGCATGGACTAAGATTTCAAGGAACCAAGGTTTGATGATATAGAGGATGTATATGGAAAGAAGACATTCCTAAAATAAGAAGATGGAGACTTAAACCAAAGAAGTTCTCAATATAGGGTAGCATAAAGAACAAGGTGAAAAGAATACTATGGAAAAAATGTGAGGGCGAAGCTGTTTAGGTGTAACGACGGTAGGAGAGAATACTTAATAAATAAATAAAAAAGTAAGTAACCACAAGGTAATTTTGGTCAGGTAATCACATAAGTACCCAGACCTAGTCTAAGTTGAACAAACCACTACGGGTTTGGGACGGCTTTAGCCATGGATATGGGTGGTTTGGTAGATTCATATTAAAGAACGGAATCGAAAGATAAGTTATTGCAAATTGTAATTGGCATAGAAAATGAATTCTCAAGGTACAAACTATTAGCATGTATTTGAGTAACAACCATTGAAATCAAAGTATAAAATAGTGTGAGCTTTAGCTAGGACCAAATCGCCAGGGTCGATATTAATAACAGGGATTGCAGTCTAGGAACCAAAGTGCATGTAGTTAAGCCTAAAACTGTAGCCAATTGAGGAGGACCACTAGGCGGTATCATAAGTAATAGAAGTTTAGCAAGGAGAATACATAAAACTAAGTAACTAAGTGATGAGAAAGAATATTAAGATCAAGTTGGACAAGTGAAGCAAAAGGAGTATCGAGTACAAGTATGGAGATATCAGTACTTTTAGTAAGGGCCAAAGCTGCCAACCGAGAAAAACCCAGTGGAGTTGAATAATTAACGAGTATAATTAAAGATCTAGAGGAAGAGAGTTCCTTGAAGATAAAGAATAATGAGCACCACTAGAGGTCCAGAAAAGAAGTAGTCAAGTATATTCAGCAAAGGTCTTAGGAAATGAGAACAAGGTAACACCTCTCAGTAAAGAATTCGAGGAATAATTACTTAAGCAACGAACTCTGAAGCAGTTTACCCAAGTATGACTGAAGGTTTGAGTCATTAGTTAGATATTAAGAATGATAAAAAACCTCATATGTTTACTAGTCAAGTGGGAGTGATTAGTCAGGCAAAGACCTTAATTGTTAAGTCGAATATAAGCCCCATTGATACAAAATAATTACAGCAAAATAAGAGTTCACACAAACAAGTGAGTGTACAGCTTTAGTCATAACTCAAAAGTCATGACATCCTAGGTTTAGCTTGGTAGCACTAGAAAATTATGGAGAAATGATATAATATAGTGGATAAATCATGTAATCTATGATAAGATCTTAAGTTTAAAGAGGATTCGAGGACGAATCCTATTTAAGGTGGGGAGAATTTGTAACGACCAGAGTGTTGGACAATTATGACCCATAGCGTCACTATTTGTATAGATCATGGTGTTGTTGTACAAATTAACTATGTGACAAAGGAGATTGCTCTCTTATCATTTGTGATTAGATCACCAAGATGTATAAATGATAGGAGGTCCTTATGATTTGTTCCTGGATTGAGAATGATATGAGACAGTATCAGTCCACGAAGGATAAATCATTAAATATCCCTAGTCAGAGTATTATCGAGATTGGACATCGATAAATGCGTAAAAGACTAGTATTACACTTGTGCGCGTTGTGAGGGCACAACGACATAGTTCTCATATATTTGGGTATAGGATACTCATGCAAGTGTAATAGGACGTTGTGTTTTAACCGATGATACGGGAAACAGCTTCGCTCTGGATAGACCCCCTCGGAATTCCATTGGTAGTATGACTATGTGTCTATGGAAGTCCGAAATCAGGGTAGGTGTATTTGGTCTTAACCTGAGAATTGCACCGCTAATACTTGCGACAATCAATATACTTTGGTTTTGGTCGTCCAAGGCTTTAATAGGTTCTGTGTACGCCTCTGCTGGGTATATTGAGAATCGTAGTGTGTTGGGTGTGATGTCAAGATGGATGTATCACTCCAGTAATAATGGAGATGATGGTCACGTAGGATACGGAACTGGTTCTCGAATATGCTGTAGCTATCAGGATATTATGACAAGGTCATGTATATCCGATTATAGAGAGTAGTTACCAGAGGTTCGATATGTGCTTCGTACGGGGTAGACACAATTCCAGCCTCAGGCCTAGCACGTGACATCCGATACTGGATCGAGATACGCAATACTACGTATACTACGCCTGATATAGATCCTTATATTCCCGTAAGGATATTTCTGGAGAATTGGGTAGGCATGGCGTTTTGCTAGAAGCCAACCTTGTCTTGTAAATCGGTATAAACGTAGTACTAGGTACTTACGTGTTCGGATAGTCCGACGACCGAATTTATTGCCAACATATCTGAGGATCTCATGGGTCGCTTCCCGAAGATTCACCGATGACGTATGACTCGCACTTTTAATTAATATGGGATTAATTAGATGAGAGAGAAAATTTATCTGGGATTAATTGCGGAGATATTTTATCTGGGATAAAATATCAATTAAAGAGAGATAACGATTAATTTGGAATTAATCGATAAAATAATATATTCGATATATTATACGAAATTGGATTTCGACGCAAAATTAAAATTGGATTTTAATTCGGGCGAACGAGTTAATTTAGAATTAATTCGTTAGCGACGTGAATAGTGATTTCACTAGGCATAATCATTAATTGCGTCGCAACGGAAAATTCATTAATTGGAATTAGCGAACCTGAGCCCGGGATTGTTTGCGAGTGCATTCGTATTTCGAATTCGAGTGCGGCACGCAAGTCAAGTCAAGTGTCAAATCGCTAGTCGCATCTAGCGTCACATCATTCGTCAATAAAGTGATAGATGTCTTTCACTTTGAGTGATTGACACCAGTCACTATTCATGAGTGATGTGAGTTGATGGAAAGCTTTTTGAAATCTTGAATGACATTTATTGTTATTTTAATTATTTGTATATGTTTTATTTTGATTTTTGAGATCAAAGGAAGTGTATTAGACACACTTAACACATTACAACACAACATTCATCTCTCTCTCTCCTTGGTTCACGAATTTGGAGCCAAAATTCTTTTTCTTCTCTCTCGGCCAACATGCCATTTTTCTTCTAAAAAAAAACTCACTGGTTTGACCGTGAAAATGGAGGAAAAAGGGAAGCAAAGTGTGATGTTTTTGTGGCAAAAACATCAAGAGATATCACTCAAAGAGACATGCGAAGGTGACAGGGAAACACCCCATGAGCATGGAACCAAAGCTTGGAGCTTGGAGGAAGACACAAAGCCGAAAATGGAGGACCTCCACACAGCTCACTGCCGAGCTTGACAGAGGGCATAAAATGAAGTTTTGTTATCCACCGCGTCACTCAACCGCTCGATGTAAGTATTCTGCAACTTCGTTGATTGTATTCACATGTATTTTCAATGCTTGAAAATGATCTTGGGAAGCGTAGAGAATTCCTACAATGGTATCAGAGCAAGGTTGAGCATGAAAATATTTACGGCTTAAAATTGGGTAAATTGTATTTGAGCATGATTTAATGAAATTGGATGATTTAGTATGCTTAAATGTTGTTGAATTGAAGATTGATTAGATCGATTTTTGATTCATTGGATGAGTTAAAATCATTCGGGAAATATTGATTGTGGATTGAATTGGATTGAAATCGAAATCGATTTGAAAAACCCCTATCTTGCCGAGACTTGTAGCATGTAATTGGGTTTGATTTTTTGATAAATTGTGTTGGACATGATTTAATGTTAATGAGCATGATTAATTAGAAAAATTTGTGTTTTGGAAATATTGATTTGGGTAATTAATTATGTAATACACTTTAGGTAATTTAATTGAGAAATTTGGAATTTTTGGAATTAAATTAAATGGGCTTAAATTGGATTTGGGCTTGAAATGTTGTTATTTGGCTTATTGGGCTTGGTTGTACCAAGTTGGGTTTAGGCTAAATTGGTTGGATCCAATTGGTCCCAAAACCACTTCCATAAAGCCCAAATGTGACTAATGGACCTTTAATTATTTAATTGGGCCTAAATTGATTTCTAGGTTATGGGGTTATTCCTTGATTGGGCTTTGGTTATTGGTTTGACCCGAGTTGACCAAAAGTCCACGCCTTAAGAAATTAATTAAAAGCCCATTGGACTTTAATTAAATTAATATTGGATATTAATCGGCCTTTGAGACCCGTAACGATTAAATTTGGAATTTAAGTCGTAAAGGTTTATTTATAAAGTGTAGTATTTAATTTGGAATTAAATAAGTGAATTAGTATTAAATACATATTAAATTGGATTTAATGTTGTAGTTTAATTTAATTCAGAATTCGTACTTTGAGTACTCATTCGCAAAACGAGTTTGACTCGCGCAAAATCAAATCGTTGTTTGAACATTGGATGATCACTAATTATCAGATTAATTAATTTGATTAGATTCATTGATAACATGCTTGTGTGAATACATGGTTGCGATGCATGAATAATGTATATCAGATGGATATTAGATGGGTAGGGCAATTTTAGAAATTGTTGTAATAAATTTGGAATTTATTAATTGGACCTGCGTGTCCATCCTTTTTACCTCCTTACTCTTTGTATTCTCTTCTCACCTATTCCCCGCAATGTAAATGAAGTTTCTTTAGAAGTGTAGTGTAACGGGTAGAAGTAATACATGTGCTAGCGGGAGAGAGGAAAGGGAGAGATTTGATCTAGGATCAATGTGTTAAGTATCCATCCGCATAACATAATTATTTTATTATACGCGCTTTATTATGTATTTAGAATGCATGTTTAAGGGTGTATGATGATGATACCTTAACAAAGATAATAAATTGGTTGGCAATTTGCACACGAAAAACCCTAGCAAAATATTAAGCGTTTTTCCTTCCATTGAGTGATTCTTACTCAAGATCCGAGACTGGCATTGGCTTGTTGGCCAAAGTCAAGGCCTTTGTCCGTCGAGGATGTTTTGAATCACGAAGTCTTTGTTCCATATTGGTGTCTTGTCAAAGTTGTGGTTTGTTGGCCAAAGTCAAGACCACTTCTTGTCCATCGACATTGATTACGAAGCTTTCCATGGTCAATGGGTCACGCTTAACTGGGATCACTAAGTTTGTTGTGCCAAAGCCAAGGCTTAGTTGATTCCGAGGAAAAAGGTTAGGCAATATATTGGATATATTGGCATATATAAGATATATGTTTCGGACTTGGATGTCCCCCTACTGGATCTAGGAATTGTATTGGATCCAATTGATCTTAGAGATCTACCTAGTTAATTATCATACAATTTGTTGGCCAAAGTCAAGATTGTGTGATATTTAACGGGATCCTAGCCCACTAGGAAACACGGTTTCCCGAGTACTCAAAAATTGAATTTTGAATTTGCAATATCCGTTTAATTGAATTTGCCATACGCGCTCAAATCAAATATCATTTGTCAAATAAATTAAATGAATTTAATTTATTGAATTTGCAATATTCATTTAATTACTTGCCATACGCGCTCAAATCAAATATCATTCGTCAAATAATTAAATGTTAGTTGGACTAATATTTAAACGTTGTTTTAATTACCAGTTGGACTGTATTCAAACAATTCAATTATAATTGATTATATAATTGGATTATAGTAATCATTATAATAAATAGTACCGAATCGTTGATTAAATAGTTGGACTATTAGAATCAAGAAAAAATTGAAAGATTAGCATTTAAAACATAATCCTAGGGAAAATGTATTTAAATGATTTAATTTTCATATGGGGAATAAAGTTTCAGGATGGTCCTGGAAATTAATAAGTTACTTTATTTGATAAAATAACATATTATGCCTAAGCCCGAAGTTAAGCATGAAGGGGTTTTAAGGGGGAATATCGGTAACGCAGCAGAATCACAGAAAATCAAAATTTTCCGATTTCAAAATTTTTTCTCGGATCAATCAAATAAACTTATTGTTTTAATTATCCAATTATCAAATTCTGAAAAATTACACAAGAGATCAAATTTCTTGGTAATTACCGAATTGCTCCAAAACTTTGTAAATTGATCATTTTAGTCCAAAAGTTGTCAAATACAATTTTGGATGATTCTAAATCATTTCTGAAATATTTTTCATCACATCTAATGCATCAAAATAAGATATCACACAAATCGCTAATTTTTCTGAAATTACCGAGAGCACCCCCAATTTCAGTTTTTTTGCAATTGGGTCATTTTGTTCAAAAACAAGCCAAGATCAAATCCAATTAACCCAAAATTTTACATGCATCATATTCATACCATAATACATCACATATATGAAAAGCCCCAAATTTGGAGAAGGTTATGAACCCTAATTTTTCAATTTCATCAAATTGTCCAATTTTACCAAATCTTTAAAATCCAACACTTTAATCCATTCAATACTTCACCAATCTAGCCTCACCACTTTGAAACAACTCTAGAAAAATTCTAGGTCACCAAGGAGTGGCTTACCAACTCTAGAATGGCAACTTGATTTTCTAAAAATCAAAACTAATGCTTTGAAACAATTCAAGCTTACTTACATGCTTCAATCTTTCATCAAAGTTCACAACCATATAAACACAAACTATAAGAGTAAGCACATGGGAAAAGCGAAAATATAGAATCGGAATGCTAGAGAAAATCAACTGGCATCACGGCGCCCACTTTCTGATGTCGCGGTGCCCCATCAGTGTTGCCATATAAATTCCAGCAGCTTCGGCACTGCGGTGCCACTTTCTGGCATCGTGGTGCCCCGCATACCTCCATAAACACTAATTCTTAGGGTTGTACATGTACAAGGACTGCAAGGCTTTATTATAAATACACAAGCACATCCAAAACCCTAGGGGGAGGCTAATACACATCACAAAGACACAAAACACATATTTTAGAGAGATCCAAGTAGGAGGATTGAAGAGCTACAAGATGAGACAAAGGCAATGACGTCCAAAGATGAATAGATTCAATTCGGGTTTAATCATCTAATTTCATTATTAGAACTCTAATGATTTCCATTATGTTCATGACCATGTTTTATTTGTTTGTATCTTTAGTCATGAACTAACTCCATAATTCTAGAGAATGATGTAACTAATGCTTGAACCTATGTGTTGATTGTCAATATTTTTATGAATTTTTATTCAGTTATATTTTTATTCTCTTGCATTTAATGCTTCTTATTTATTGACCACAAATTGAGATGATGCATGTTTAGAATTTATCGCTCGAGAGAGAGGGATTTTGAATAAGATCTATAGAATATAACCTATGAGTTTTATAGAGTTCAGGAGAATCTATAGTTCCTTTGTAGTCGTTAACTTAGAATCACAAAGTGTAATGAGTTATTGATTACTAGCTTTTTATAGGGATATCGAAGTCTGTAATTGATAATATTTTCACTATTGCTCGGGAGAGAGAGTGAATATTTTAGGATTCTTTACTTATAAACAATACAACTTAACAATGATTGATTGGCATGACAAATACATAGGGGATAGCTAGGTGAAATCAGACTCTAGAATCTCTCTCGTATTAGTTCCTCCTATTTTATTATTTTTATATCTGTTTATTTATTTAATTCTTTATTAATTGTTTTCTAAATAAAGTTAAGATTATCAATTATAGTACTTAGTTTGAGTTGAACACAATCTATGTAGGTTCGACACTTTTCACTCATCCTTACTAAAATTTGACACCGTACACTTGCGATACATAATAAAATATCGTAACAGTTATGTTAATACGATTATTGCTGCTTTAGAGGTGTCTCAGGGACATTAGAGCAGATAAAGGTTAGTTATATGTTAACTCGCCGTTAGTTAGAATATGCGTTAGAGCTTGACTTCTTAGGTATCATGCGTTCATGTGTCATTCTTCTGTCCTATAAAGATCATACGAATTATCGAGAATATTTCATGATTTTTAGATTTGATGTAGAATTTTCCCGTCATGTTCAGCGTGACCCCGCAAGCAATAGGCCTCACTTCAGTCTGTGAGTTGATGTCATTTTTTTACGCTATCCATTTTAATCATTTTAAAATTTAAGATAAGTTTCTTTTCATGGATTTCAATTTTGTATAAATTTTTTTTTACAAGCATGATTCAAATTTAATATACTTTCATTTTTGGGCATTTTACAATTTAAGTTCAGTTATATTGTTGGCTACTAATTTGATGACTCACAAGCATAATTCAAGATTACTTCATTTACATTTATGAGCTTTCCAAGTTCTAATTCACTTGTTGCTTTTAAGTACTACTATATGTGTTCCAATGCCTCATGTTTATGACTTCATGATAAATTTTCTTGTATTTGTATGTATAGAATACATTTTCAAAACTGTAGGCACTGCATTTTTGCATCTAAGTCCCGATGATGAGTCTCGTACGGAGGCACTCCTCTTTATGTTTTGGAAGTCGCGGGAAACGGACGTCGGAAGGAGAAAAGTCAGAAATTGATACCTTGTTGGATTTAATTCATTTTCGTAGCCTCGGGTTCGCTTGTTAGGCCTCTGTTTTAAAATTTATCCTCGGCCCAACCCCCACACACAAAAAGCCCACCAAAAAGAACCAAACCCACGTCCAAAGCCTCTAATCCACGCCCATCACCCTTCCAAAATAACAAATTCACACATTAAACACTTGTTGAAATCAAACCAAATCACTGTACGGGCCAAATTTGGACCCGAGGGCAAAACAGTCATTTCACGTCAAAATCAAATAACAAAAGCCCACGAATATTGGCCCTTAAACACCATATTGGAAAACCCAGCCCAAAAGGCCTTATTCCATCAGTACATAACGCTACGAAAATAAAGCCAAATAAATAGACAGCATAAAACATAATCGTTACTAACTATTCCTCTTTTTCTAAACACAAACACATGCAAATATTCTTCAAGCGCCGAAAGTTGAATCCAAGAAACGTTGTGGGTTCCTTTGCCAGAGATGTCAGCATGTTGTAGGCCCGTTGCCAGCTTTTATTACAGCTACAAAGTAATCTCTTTTCAGATCTATAAAAGGGGAGATAATTCAAGGTTCAAAGCAGGCTTCTCGATGGCTTACTAGCTTCTGTTCTCTGACATAATTTCTCAGAGAATTCCCTTCTTCAAAACACATATCACCGCCCTCACGGCCACTACAAAAAAGTTAAGGTAATAACAAGCCTTGCTTCCACATCTTACATATTCACTGCTCATTTGATATTACTGACTTGAGCGTCGGAGTGTCCCCGGCACCCACCACACCGGTGGGTAGTATACTCCCGCTACTTTACCTTTGTTTTGCAGGATCGCTAATGCCCCAACCTACAAATTCTGATTGTGGACCTCGACCGAAATCCAGCATCCACAATTTGGCGCCCACTGTGGGGCCTTGGCGATTTATAGCAAGCAAAAGATTTCACAATCTACAATTCTAACCGTCATTCATGGCTTCAAGCAGCGAGCTGACACCAGATCCAACTGCAGCCCAAATATCTATGCTACAAGAACGATTACGATCTTTGGAGGATGAGAATTTGACCATGCGAAGCTCCAATACAAACCTTCAGAAACAGTTGGAATTAATCTCTTCCACCTCTCAACAACGTGATTCTCCAGACAATGCCAACAATGATATAGTTCCATCCAATCTTTTGGAAACATTCAACGATGTGGCAAATGATGATCCTTCTCCAGGCGACCATCCAAGAAATCATACAGTTCTGCCAATTTCCCCAGTCGACCAGGCTCAGCAAGTCGCCTCTAACATGTGCAAAGAAATGTTAGAGTTCAAAGAAGCAATATTGTCCAGTCTACCAGGCGTTAAACTACCAATGAGGAAAAGTAGAGCTGGGATAATTTCTGACACACCATTTTTTGAAACTATCACCTCTGTAGAATTACCAAGGAAATTCAGCCCTCCAGATATGAAAATGTATGATGGGTCGACTGACCCAGACGACCACATCATCCATTACAAATATAAGATGATGTCAACAGGTCTAACCCCTCGACAGTGGGAGGCTGGAATGTGCAGAGGATTTGGGGAGACATTGGCGGGACCAGCCCTAACTTGGTTCATCAATCTTCCATATAGGTCCATTGGATCATACCAACATCTGGCAGACAAATTTGTAGAGCATTTCGCGAGTTCTTGCAAGATTGAAAAGACTTCGGACGACCTTTATGCCATCCAACAGAGGAAAGGTGAATCTTTACGAAGCTACGTAGCTCGCTTCAATAAAGAAAGGATAACTGTCCCAGACCTCCATCAACCTACAGTAGTAGAAGCATTCAGGAATGGTTTACTTCTGGAAAGCGGACTTTACAAAAAACTCACTAAATTATGATGCTACACGATGGATCAAGCCATGGCTCGAGCCCAAATTGAAATAAGGTGGGAAGAAGACAAGAGGAACAAAAGAAAAGATAATTCTTCTGGTTTGCAATACAATAGTACTCAAGATACTACTAAACGGTGCAAAGAATTTCCCAACAAAGCACCACGGCTAACAGACAGGAAGGATCATCAGAAAGTGAATCAACATTTCAACTGGGAATTCAAGCGTCAACCATTGCCATTCAGGGGACAAGACAAATCTGCTAACAGGGAGAGACTCCCAGACTATAATTTTACTGTTTCCCCAGGGGAACTGGTTTCAGTACTCAAGAAGATGGGAAGCGAAGTAAGTTGGCCCCCACGCTCTAGAGATTACTCAGTCAAGAAAGATACCAGCTAATGGTGTGAGTTTCATCGAGATTAGTGGTATTTCATACTCCGCAGCAAAACGACATGCCAGAATTGCAACAATGAGTCTTTCCCATTCGACTATGTCAATCGAGGAGACCTGTACAAACCTTGCAATTGAATTTTCAGAGGACAACACTTCCAGCCGAATGAATGCACATCACGATGCGCTGGTAATCTCATTACAAATTGTAAATTTTATGGTCAAAAGAATCTTGGTCGACACATGATCGTCAGCAAATATCATCTTCAAAATAGCACTTTCCGACATGGGAACCGAGATAGAAAAGATCAACAGGAAGTCAACTGTTCTTATCGGGTTCAGCGGCGAACAAAAATTCACGATTGGAGAAATAACTCTTCTAGTCTATGCGGGAGGAATCAATAAGTTGACTTCATTTTTGGTCCTCGATTGTCCCTCAGCCTACAACTTGATCGTTGGGAGACCTTGGATCCACGAGATGAGGGCAGTCTCATCAACTTATCATCAAATACTTAAATTCCCTACGAGATGGGGAGTCCAAGAGATTAAATGAGACCAATCTGCTTCAAGAAGTTGCTACCAGACGACCTTAAAATGAAACCTCAGTCAGCATAGCAATTAATGAAAGGATCTGGTACGTCATCACCAGACCTACCGAGTATTGAGGAGCTCGACGAAGTCCAAATTCACCCGCAATTTAATAACCATAAAGCACAGATTGGGGCTAATCTTGACCCCAAGCTACGGGCCGACTTAATTGATTTTTTGATAAAACAACATGATTGCTTCGCCTGGTCTCAAGAAGATATGACCGGAATCGATCCAGAATTAATCACCCATGAACTCCATGCGGACCCAAGTTATCCTTCTGTCATACAGAAAAGAAGAAAGTTCGCCCCAGAAAGAAATCAGATCATTGATGAAGAATTCCAGAAATTACTACAAAATGGGGCCATTAGGGAGGTCCAATTCCCAGAATGGCTAGCTAACGTGGTGATAGTATGAAAGAAGAATGGGAAATGGCGAGTCTGCATTGATTTCACAGATTTGAACAAAGCATGCCCCAAAGATTCTTTCCCATTGCCTCATATTGATTCAATGGTTGATGCTACCGCATGACATGAATTGCTAAGTTTCATGGACGTGTATTCAGGCTACAATCAGATCCTCATGCATCCAGACGACCAAGAGAAGACAACCTTTGTCACCAACAGAGGCATCTACTGCTACAAGGTAATGCCATTCGGCCTCAAAAATGCTGGTGCTACTTATCAACGTATGGTGAACAAAATGTTTTCTCAATAAATTGGGAAAACAATGGAGGTCTACATAAATGATATGCTGGTGAAATCATTAGAAGCCAAGCAACATCTATCACATTTGGAACAGGCATTCGACACAATGAGGAGATATGGCATGAAATTGAATCCTACGAAATGTGCTTTTGGTGTCGCTTCCGGAAAATTTCTTGGATACATGTTTACACGACGAGGGATAGAGGCCAATCCAAGTCAGATCAAATCTATACTAGACATTCCTTCTCCTACCAATCCTAAAGACGTCATGCGACTAGCTAGAAGAATTGCTGCACTGAATAGATTCATTTCAAAATCAACCGACAAAAGTTTCCTATTCTTCTCCGCCTTGAAAAAAGCCAAGAATTTTGATTGGACTCCAGCCTGCGAGGAAGCATTGAAAGAACTCAAACGGTACTTGTCTTCTCCACCTCTTTTGTCGAAGCCACTCGACAACGAAAGGATTTTTCTTTATTTAGGAGTTTCGGAGCAAGCAGTAAGTGCGGTCCTGATAAGAGAAGAAGATGGTACTCAACTCCCAATCTATTATGTAAGTAAAGCACTATTGGATGCGGAGTCACGCTACACTCTTATGGAAAAACTAGTACTAGCTTTGATAACGGCAGCAAGAAAGCTACGGCCATATTTTCAAGGGCATTCAATCACAGTTTACACTTCTTACCCAATGAGAAGCATTCTCCATAAACCCGAGCTTTCCGGGATATTGACGAAATGGGCTGTGGAGCTTGGAGAAAATGACATTACATACCAACCACGGACTGCGATCAAGGCACAAGCACTTGCAGATTTCGTGCTGATTTCATCCAGTCTACAGGCACCAGACCAGCGGAACAAGAAATCCATTGCATTAATCCATCGGCCACATGGAAGCTCGCAGTGATGGATCAACAAACAGGATGCGGCTTAGCGGCTTATTGTAATTAACTCTAGAAGGCGATGTGGTGCAACAGGTAATCAAGTGTGACTTCAAAATTACCAACACGAATGTGAATACGAGGCCCTCATAGCCGACCTAAACTTGGCTCGAGAACTTGGAGCCAAAAGGTTGAAGTAAATTCAGATTCCCAATTAATTGTCAAACAATTCCAGGGATCATATCAAGCGAGAGATTCACAGATGGCTTCTTATCTACAAAAGGTGAAAGAACTTCAGTCGACATTTGAACAACTGACCATTTGTCAAGTCCCCAGAAATGAAAACACGCACGTAGATGCCTTAGCTACGTTGGGTTCGACAATTGAAGGAGAGAAAATCCATTCCATCCCAGTTTTTTATTTGCAGTGGCCAGCAATTTGGAAAGGCGAATTCCAGGAAGTTACCACAATCGAATCAGTCGACTCATGGTTGACTCCAATTGTAAAATATTTACAAAGCGACTTGCTACCAGAAGATAAAATGGAGGCGCGAAAGATTCAACGACTAGCTGCCAGATTTACACTACATGATGGGCAACTTTTAAGGAGATCACTTTCCGGTCCCTACCTTAAGTGTCTTACTCCAGAGGAGGCCCAATGCGTATTAGCCGAGCTTCATGAAGGCGAATGCGGAAACCATTCAGACGGAAGAAGCCTAGCATGCCGAGCCCACACGACAGGATATTATTGGCCGTCTATGCGTGCTGATTCGGTCGATTTCACTCGTAGGTGCGAGAAATGTCAAAGATTTGCCCCCATCTCACATTTACCACCAGAGAAGCTCAGGCCGATACTGTCACCATGGCCTTTCATGAAGTGGGGGATGGACATCGTTGGAAAGCTCCCTATAGCACCGGGACAACTAGTCTACATGCTTGCCCTTAGAGATTACTATACCAAATGGATCGAAGCTGAGGCTTTCGCCAAAATAAGAGACAGAGAAGTGCAAACTTCATTTGGAAGAACATCATTTGTCGTTTCGGATTGCCAAGAGAAATTGTAACCGATAATGGGTCTCAATTCATCAGCTACCGTTTCCAAGATTTCTGTAAGAATTGGGGAATCAAATTAAACTTCTCAACCCCACGATTTCCTCAAGCCAATGGTCAAGCTGAATCGTCCAACAACAATCATGAACATAATGAAGAAGAGATTGGAGAAATCAAAAGGAGCATGGGCAGATGAACTTCCAGGATTTCTATGGTTGTACAGAACTACAGCCCGTTCATCGACTGGGCAGACCCCGTTCTCTCTTGCGTTTGGGCGCGAAGCAGTAGTCCCAGCCGAAGGAATTTTCCTACTCCATTTACCAATGGCTTGAAGAAGATACCAATCGACAGCTCTTGAATTACAGCCTTGATACAATTGATGAATTAAGGGAACATGCCTCCATTCGACTTGCTGCTCATCAACAAAAAATGGCAAAATATTTCAACAAAAATGTCAGGTGCAGGTCATTTAAAGAAGGAGACTGGGTTCTACGCAAAGTTTTTCAGAATACCAAAGAAGTCAAAGATGGGAAACTATGACCAAATTGGGAGGGCCCATACGTCATTACAAAGATCATTGGCCAAAGTTCCTATAAGCTGGAAACAAAATAAGGAAGACCAATACAAAATAGCTGGAATTCAATTCATCTCAAACTATTTTACCGGTAATTATTATTTTTCTTTGTCGTAGCCCATTCGGCCAGTAAAATTGTTGGATAATAAATATTATTTTGTGAAGAATAATTTAGTGTTCCGAGGTCCATACGACTAAAGAAAATTGAAAAAACTGACTTCAACCAAAAAGATACATTTTATCATTAAAGTTTTGAAGTTTTCTATTACAAAAAACAAAATAAAAGTTACGACTGCATATTTCATTCTACGAGCCTTTCGGTCGTCTGGACTTCAGGATCAAGCTGAACATCCGCTGGTGGAACTTCAGCAGTCTGGCTGGGAACAAGAGGGATAATTTCAGTCGATACGGGAACAACATCCGTTTCAGTCTGTTTCTCCGTTATGGCCATTTCTTCTTCGGCTTCTCCAGTGGCCATTTGTTTTTCTTCAACAGTCTCTTTCGAGAGTACCTCTTCTCCATATTCTTCTTCTTCACCCTCACTTGTAAGGGAGACCCCAGCAGCTAACCTCTCATATTCTGGAATCCATTTTTTCGGTTTCCAAGCGACATTTGACCAGCTAAATATTCTTCCATTAGACTGCTCATCTCTTTCATCATTGATTCAAAGGCAACCAATTCAAGTTGCTCAAGCAATTCGGCCTTTCCTTCCTCAAGCTCTCCACACTTTCTTTGAACGCTTCATTGGTAGCCTCAGACACTTCTTCTCTCCAATTTCAGTGTTGCTTGAGTCTCTTTCAGTTCCTTTTCGACCTTTCTTAACTTCCTTTCGGTAGCGTCAAAATTTGTTTTCAGTTCACCAAATCTCTTCTGACTGATGTATTGGCTTTCTCTAAATCCCTCATCCTCCTTTGGCTTAATTCAGCATACTGTTGCATGAAGAGGCCACATTCCATAACTTGAAACAAATTTGACTTAGTACATTCCATACGAATTCTACAAATGGATATACATGTTTTCAAAGATAAATAAATACTTGATAACTTAAAGCTGCAATCTTCTTGCTTGTTTCGGTTGGACCCAACTCAATCAGCCGTTGCTCGTCTTCTTCCAGCAGCAGACGTTTGATAAATTTAGAAAGGCTGGAAGGATCCGAAATTGCAGTAGACCCATGGGGAATCCTCACTACAACGCCTTCTGCGTCTTCCTCCACTTCTACTACTACTACTTACTGCCTTCCTCTTCTTTGAGGCAGAGACCTTCTCAATCGGCTGAGTCATTGGTTCAGAAAATTAACCGGAACGACTTCAGCTGGTTTGGTGATATCCAAATCTGTGGCTTCAGGCTCATTCTCTTTAGCTTTCTTAGTCTTTTCCTCCGGCTCCTCATTTCATCAAGTTTTGGCACCTTAAATGGACCCGACATCATCTCAGCCGCGCATAAAAATTATTCAGGAGTCAGCGATGTTAGAAATGCAGCCTTCCAAATGTAACCTCAATCGCCCAAGTGCACAAAATCACGGCCAAAATATGCTTACTCAAAGCCAAGGGGTACCTTCAGAATAAATCACTTCTTTCCACAACGGAGTTAACCTCAGTCTCCTCTCCTCTAAAGCCGCTTTCCAATTCCTCTTCGAATCAGGCAAACCGAGGATATGATTAGTGTTTGCGATGGCTCGATGAGTAGTATCAAATGTTCTATTCAGCTGAAGACCTGAAAGAAGAAAAGATGAATATTTACAGTCATACAAGTTATAAATTTAGAGTATTAAAGGGGTGAAGATATACTCACTCGACGAGTTCCAATGTTTGGTATTTCTCCACTCCCATTCGACCCAAACACACTCTCTCTCCTCTCACGAAGAATAACTTTTTTGCCAATCACCCCTATCATTTGTTGTAAGTCCCAATACCAAATGCTCCCTCTTTTGGCGGAGATACAGGTGATATCTCTCATTTTTCTCTTAGGTGTTCTTTCATATAGTAAGTATAACAATAATTCTCGCACCCCGAACACGATCCCCAATTCAATGACATACACTCAATCGACATTAGAATCCTCCAAGTGTTTGGCATTAGTTGAGAAGGAGCCAGATGGTAATGATTCAAGACTTCCCATACTAACTTTGGAATGGGGAATCTGAATCCATCAACAAATGGGCGTTCGTAAAACCCAATCCACCCAGGAATTTTGTAATCTATCCTTTCAGTCGGCGACGCTAAACTTACTTCAATTGATGGAGGAAATCTATATTTCAATCTCATCTCTCTCATTGATCTTTCAGTCATGCGACTAGCTTGAATCTTGGTTAAGATGTTTGTTGGTTCACTCGTACTTGGAATCTCACTCGACTCCTCAATGGTAGGTAATGATCTAAGTGGTGTAGCTTCCGTGGTATTCCTAACGGTGGTTTAGCATAGTTATGACTCCAGCCTCTATAAAATCTTCACGCGACCAATCCCTATTAGTTTCTTCATCACTTGAATCATTCATAGGTTGTTCAATATACTTGTCAATTTGAGCACCTAAACTACCCAACGAATCCTCACTCGACATTTTCCAAGCCACAAACACAAATTTCCTCCTAAAATTTCTACCCCTTTGAAGATCTAAACCCGTCTAAACCATAAACAAAATCCAAAAGTTTCACTATGTTTGTCAAGATCGAATAACTTATTTGACCAAGAACAATTTGAATCTACACTAAGACATTTGAAGATATTGAAGAATACGAAGAAAGATATGAAGGGTACCTTGAAGATCTTGAGAGCTCTCCTAAATCACCAATCGAAAGGATTTCTTGTGAGGAACAAAATGACTCTCAAAAGCCAATCTTATACACTTCATTTTGGCGCCTCAAATTCCCTCCAAAAGTTACCTCGAAAATCCCACTAGGTTTTTAATAAATGAACTTGGGCTCCAACACCCACAAGCCCAACTTCCTTCCAATCTTCCAAGGATAATCATTGTGAAGACAACTCTGGCGATTGGATGACATCTGTCAATGGAATCACTTCCTCCAGAATAGAACTTAGACATCTTGTTTCAATCTACAAAGGTTGGTTGGATTTCAGTCAACAATTTTTCATGAAGACTCCAGGCAAGTCGACGTTAGTATATGAATCTCTGTAAGTTCCTTCCAGTCGACTAGCGTCTATGAGGTAATTTCAGGTACACTCAGTCAACATGCATGAAAATGCTTCATATAATTACTTCAGTCAACAGCATCTATTAAATGTCTGTAGGTTTATTCCATTCGGCATATTAATTATTTCAGTCAACATACCTATATGGGACCTTATATGTATTCTAGTCCATTCATGAAATAATTTTTACTCCAGTCGACATGCATAATGATTCGTATAATCACTTCAATCGACAGACTTGCATGAAGTCCTCGCAAGTTTATTTCAATCGACATTATGTACTAAGTGTTTACAAGTTTACTTCAATCGACATTCTTATATGAGGTTCATGAGAGTTTACCTTTGCGAAAATTATTTCAGTCGACATACATGCATGAAGTGGAATGATTACAGGTATACTCCAGACTACGTGCTTGAGAGAATGTTTCATGATGTAATTTCAGTCGACAGGAACACTCCAGTGGATGACCATGATAAATTCATGCATTTATCTCAGTCGACATTTTCAGGATTCAATACAGCCACTCATACGTGGAGCCTCAAGTGAAAAATCCAATCGACATTCGTACGAGAACCTTATTTATGGATCTTTGTATAGATTTTCTTGTCAACAACTATGTATGAAGAATTTGCAGGTATGTTCCAATCGACATTAGACAAACGAGTATTCAATACGATGAGAACATCCCAGTCGACGTACGGTAGAGAAGACTTGGCGAAACATCTCATCCAAACTATTGGAGAAGCTAGGTCTGAAGATGTTCCAGTCAAACACAAATATATAAAGGCTCTAAAGGGCTTTCTAGTCGACATTACCTTAGTAAAGACATGGTGTGAAAACATTCCATTCGACACTAAATATGGGGACTTGGTTTGTATATTTCAATCAACATTATCAGGTATGGCCTGCACTTATTAAGAAAGTCCCAATCGACACTGGTAAGGCATGAGATTTTTTGGGGATGATTCACTCAACATTAATGTGTTGTTTAGCAGCATTAGTGTATTATTTGGCACTACTTATGAGGATGTCCCGATTGATATTACAATATCTAGCTTGGACTTGTTATGTCTGTCCCATTCGACATTTACATGTGTAGCTTGGGACTTGTTGTGAATCTTATGCATGTATAGCTTGATGCTTGGTGTCTGTCCCATTCGACATCTACATGTGTAGCTTGGGACTTGTTGTGAATCTTATGCATGTATAGCTTGATGCTTGGTGTCTGTCCCATTCGACATCTACATGTATAGCTTGGGACTTGTTGTGAATCTTATGCATGTATAGCTTGATGTTTGATGTGTGTCTTATTTGACATCCACAAGTGTAGCTCAGGGATTTAAGAAAAACCCAGTCGACACACACACCTCCTTGAATTGAGACTTAATGTTCATCCCCCAGTCAACATCTACACGCCTATATCTTGGAACTTGTTGATGAACTCATTCGACAATATACCCATTATCATGACCTCATCGTTCAGAGTCGACGGGAACATTCCCCATTGGCTCATATAGGCAAATTGAATACCGACCTTCATCTTGGTTCAATCCACTGGGAACATTCCCCATTGGCTCATATAGAGTCAAATTGAAGACCTGGCCTTCATCTGGTTCAAAGACATGTAGACTCCCCTAGTCCTTTGACCCGTAGTATGGGGATTATCCTGACCTTCATCTGGTTCAGTCGACTGGGAACATTCCCCATTGGCTCATATAGAGTCAAATGAAGACCTGGCCTTCATCTGGTTCAGAAGACATTGTAGACTCCCCTGGTCCTTTGACCCGTAGTATGGGGATTATCCTGACCTTCATCTGGTTCAGTCGACTGGAACATTCCCCATTGGCTCATATAGAGTCAAATTGAAGACCTGGCCTTCATCTGGTTCAGAAGACATTGTAGACTCCCCTGGTCCTTTGACCCGTAGTATGGGGATTATCCTGACCTTCATCTGGTTCAGTCGACTGGGAACATTCCCCATTGGCTCATATAGAGTCAAATTGAAGACCTGGCCTTCATCTGGTTCAGAAGACATTGTAGACTCCCATGGTCCTTTGACCCGCAGTATAGGGATTATCCTGACCTTCATCTAGTTCAGTCGACTGGGAACATTCCCCATTGGCTCATATAGAGTCAAATTGAAGACCTGACCTTCATCTGGTTCAGTCCACTGGGAACATTCCCCATTGGCTCATATAGAGTCAAATTGAAGACCTAGCCTTCATCCGGTTCAGAAGACATTATAGACTCTCCTGGTCCTTTGATCCATAGTATGGGGATTATCCTGACCTTCATATGGTTCAGTCGACTGGGAACAATCCCTATGACTCATGTAGAGTCAAGCTGAAGACCTGGCCTTCATCTGGTCCAGATGACATTGTAGATTCCCCTGGTCCTTTGACCCATAGTATGGGGATTATCCTGACCTTCATCTGGTTCAGTCGACTGGGAACAATCCCCATGACTCATGTAGAGTCAAATTGAAGACCTGGCCTTCATCTGGTCCACACGACATTAAAAATTCTGGTCTTTGAACCCGTAGTACGGGGATTACTTCAAACGGTTCAGAAATAGTTTACATACCAAGATCGAATCTGAAATGATACATTCGATATTTTACTCTCTAAATCAAAAACTTTTTGACTTAAATAGTATGGAACAAACTGTACGGGCCAAATTTGGACCCGAGGGTAAAACCGTCTTTTCATGTCAAAATCAAATAACAAAAGCCCACGAATATTGGCCCTTAAACACCATTTTGGAAAACCCAGCCAAAAAGGCCTTATTCCATCAGTACATAACGCTACGAAAATAAAGCCAAATAAATAGACAACATAAAACATAATCGTTACTAACTATTCCTCTTTTTCTAACCATAAACACATGCAAATATTCTTCCAGTGCCGAAAGTTGAATCCAAGAAACGTTGTGGGTTCCTTTGCCAGAGATGTCAGCATGTTGTAGGCCCGTTGCCAGCTTTTATTACAGCTACAAAGTAATCTCTTTTCAGATCTATAAAAGGGGAGATAATTCAGGGTTCAAAGCAGGCTTCTCGATGGCTTACTAGCTTCTGCTCTCTGACATAAGTTCTCAGAGAATTCCCTTCTTCAAAACACATATCACCGCCCTCACGGCCACTACAAAAAAGTTAAGGTAATAACAAGCCTTGCTTTCACATCTTACATATTCACTGCTCATTTGATATTACTAACTTGAGCGTCGGAGTGTCCCCGGCACCCACCACACCGGTGGGTAGTATACTCCCGCTCACTCTACCTTTGTTTTGCAGGATCGCTAATGCCCCCAACCTACAAATTCTGATTGTGGACCTCGGCCGAAATCCAGCATCCACACCTTCCTAAATTGAAGAGATCTTTTCCTTATGATACACAAACTAAATATCCCCCATAATTACACAATATTCCTTCCTTATTCGCCCAAGTGTTGGAAACAGTAAAAGAGGGCTTGGAGCTTCCATCTTTAAGGAAATTTTTGAAACTTCTCATCCAAATCAATGTAAGTATTCCGCAACTGTCTTGATTAATTCACACAATAATCACGCTTAGAGATCCCGTGGTATGTCTAGGACACTAACATCGTAACGCCCAAAATTTTTCTTATGTCGCGACGCGATGTCATGATGACGTCAGCAATGACGCATTCTTCAATGATGAGTGTCGGCAGCATGTGATGGCGACACATGGCATGGTGTAAGTTAGCAGAATTGCTGTGATGTTGACACGTGGCAGCCGCACGTTAGCAAGGCGCATGATAGTAAACTTCTCTGATTGTGACACGTGTCCCGGCGTATTTTAGCATGTATCGGCGCAAGTTTGTCTATTTTTCATTGTTTTGGCCCCAAATCACCTCCAGAATGTCCTGAAACTTTATTTATCTACAAAATACCACAAAACACATCAAAATATTCACAAAACTCAAGAAACTATACAAAATATTAGGTCAAATGAGTGGGAAATAGTGATACATTTACCACTCTTCAACCACTGTGAATATATGAGATATCATCTACACTTTGATGGCAGTCATGCCACCGACCTCTTTAGTTCAGACCTCCACATGTCCGTTGGGTGTGGACTGATCCTCAGGATATCCTGTGTGTGTAAAGATATAATCATTCACCTCTGTGTACAGAGCAAAGGTATTCAATATGGAATTAGTAATCTGTTAAATCCATGGGCCTATGGAATACTGGAGAAGCAAGTTCTAAGTGTTATTAAGAGATTGCTAATAGAAACGTTGTAACATCCCCGATCTGGGAGATGTTACCGGCAGGGGGTAGACCCCATAAGCCTCTGACTCTAATAATTGTTGTTCAACTTATGGTACTCTTATTTCTAATAGGCATATATGTGTTATGTAATGGACCGAAGCCTAAACTCAACAACTTATCATTTAAGCTTAACTCTAAAAAATGATATACATAAAACATGTATCTTTACATCGACTATGACATGACTATAAACTGGTACATAACTTCTATTTTGACAATAACTGGACACTTATGCTCTCTGACTCTGATCTGGTGGACTCAGATCCACTAGTGTCTACCATCAGTATCCGTCCTCTCGAGCTCGTCCTCCTGGAATACCTGCAAAATAAACACTGGGAGTGGGGGGGTTAGATCACTGTACGATCTAAGTGAGTGGACGAATAAAAAAAAACTGTTATAAAAATATTTAGTTCTAAAACCGAAAACTCATGAGACAGCTTTATGAGAAAACTGGTTTTTGTCTTAAAACTCTGAGTTTCTTTCTAAAAATCTCTAATAAAACTGTTATTTCTGGAAACTTTATTTTCTAAAAGCTCTATTTGAAAACTGTAACTGAAAACTGAAAACTTTTTCTGAAAACAGTATCTCTGTCTGAAAAACTTGACGCATAAGGGCGTTACGTATCATCGTCCCCCATACGCCTAACTGTAGTCAGCAGTGCAAATCCATGACTTTGGAGCGTTATGTATCGCCGTCCCCCAAAGCATGCCACTGCTGTCTTAAACTGGTGGTCTTGGGACGTTAGGTATCGTCGTCCCCCAAGCCACAAACTAGAACTGGGGGTGCGGATCTATGCTACCACCCAAGCTCTGAAATTAGAGTCTAGGGGCGTTACATATCCATGTCCCCTTCGCTCTGCTCTAGGATCTGAGGGCGTTACATATCGTCGTCTCCTCAGTCCTCTACATGTGCACATGTCCTATGTCCGTCAATTCCATACTATCTCCAGATGCATACTGGGGTGAATTTTTCCCTCATGCCCCAGAAAACATAAAACTCAGGTTTGAAAAACATTTCTTTTCTAACTCACTATTATCTAAAAAACAACTGCAAATAAATAATGGCTAACACCCTATGTGCTGGAAAAGTAAGTCTCAATTTATAAAGAACAAAATAAATCAATAAACAAAATCAACTTGACGAAAGAGATGTCCACTCAATTTTTAGGAATCTGGCTGAAGCTATTCCACTTTGTCGAAGTGGATTGCGACTCCTGCAATGGTCTATAAATGGTAATTTGGTTAGATTACAAATCACGAGGTCACTTTCTGAATTAGGTTCAACTTTCTCAATTGAAGTTCGTACTATCGTTACTTAATACATCATGATTGGTATATGATGCGATATATGAATTCAGACTGATACGAGACCCTAAAGGTGGTCTCTAAGACGCTGGGATGGAATTGAACTGATTAGAACTATTTTGGTGATATTTTCATCGTCGTGTCGCGACTCAAGTTGTTGCGCACGTCGCGACCCAACCATTACAGAATCAGCCGCAAAAACCTTGTTGCGTCGCGACGCGAACCTGATTCCCAGGTTTCTGCCTTTGTTTCCTTAAGCTTAAATCTTCCGAAATACATCCCCAAACTTCCATAAAAAAATTTCTATTGCAAAAACCATTTCATTTAACTTCAAATAATATTCATCATACTACTAATACCTCACTCAATATCATCTTATACCCATTCTATTGATCTTTTACTAATTTAACCCAAAATTGAAAAAGTTGGGGTTTCTCCCCAATTACCATTCTTTTAACACAAAAATCATTTATTCATCATCACTACCAAGTCAATGAACTCACAATAATCATCAAAACTTAAAACTCCAAAAATAAAAATTTGGGTCAAGTTACCTTACCTCATTTCTCTAGATTTTTCATTATTCTTCAAGGCTTCACTACTTGTTAATCTTCCTTCTTATTCTTTCTTTCTTCTCTTTCTTATTCTTTCTTCTATTTCTTCTTCTTTCTTCTTCTCCATTTCTTCTTATACTTCTCATTCTTTCTTTCTTTCTTCTCACGGTTTTCTCCTTCCATTTTGTTTCCAAATTTTGTGACTTGTGAATAGTTCACACTTTATATAGTAGGGTGCCTTAGATATTTGTAATTTTTTGTAAATGTGTAGAAAAAAGTAGAAAGTTTGAGATTTCTCTATTTGACCCTGACATCACTATTCATATGAATTTTGACATGCGTTTTGTACCGGCTTCTGGTCCGAATTTTTGAAAATGTGAAACATGGAGGTTGTAGGTCTCGATCTCAGCTTTTCGACGATATAAAATTCATAAAAATCCGAGTTAGTATGAAATTGTTATGCCCCGAATACCACAGGCGGTCTAAATGGGAACATCATACAGTCTCGTCCGGAGACTTTGAGGGATTAACCAATCGTCCCCAAAATCATTCCATGAGTATATTTAGTCTTAACATAATTTATTTTATGTGCCTTTGTCCTGTATGAAACAGTGCAGTTGCATACAGTAGTAAAAACTACCGGTCGTTATAAATTCCCCCTCCTTAAATAGGATTCGTCCTCGAATCCTTTTTAAACTTGGGATCTCCCCACAGACCCCGGAGTTCATGGCCCTCTCTCCAGACCAACAGTCATAACTGGCTTCATACTCGAAACCATCTTGCTTTACTGCTTAATACTTTTAACTTTAGATCGAGAGGGAACTCATCATACTGTTTTCATAATTTCCTGCTCAATATTTTACGCTATGGCTGTGTCTCAACTGTTATGGTGCATCAAGGAATCTAACTCCTAGACTTTTCGTTATACTCTACTTACTCCAGCTCATTTCTTACTTGAGCTATTAATTCCGAAGGGTACTAGGTTCGTGGTTTAAGTTTATATCTTCCAGCTTCTGAATGTTTAGACTTCTTATGTTCGTCTAAAATGAGATATATCTTAAAAGCCTTCTTACTAAGAACTTAACGCCTTCTTACCTTATTTTGTATAATTATTGGGCTAGGCTTTCCTACCTATACTGACGGATCCTTTATCTCTGAAGGTATCTGCACTTGCTTATAACTTGGCTCTTTTACATTAGCTTTGAATAAGGAAGGTACATACGTACATGCGTCTATATTAGGCTGCTTACCGGTTCCTCTCTACAATTTCTCTTGCCTATGCTTATCTATATAACTTAGGTTCCTGTGGTGCAAGGTCAGACTCTTTATATGCCTTTTGTCCTTTATAGTTGTTCATCCAATGGGTTTATATTAAGTAGATTAGGTTCTAGTAGCTTTGCTAGGAGCTGAACTGTATGCTTACTTTTGCTTAAACAACACTTCTTGCTATAAATAGGGACCCTGGTGACTCGGTTCTGACTATAGTCCTAGTTCATTTCATAGCTTATGTTTATTGTTGCTACAAATCTGGTTACGGGGTTCTATACTGATTTGCATTCCATGTTTAGTAATGTTTAAAGGTCATCTTTCGAATACACATGGACATCAAATGCCTTAAGGATTCTATCCATATGCTAATTGCAACTCTGCAATAACTTAACTCCTCGATTCCGTAATATTATGCACATCTACCAAACCACCCATACATGTGGATTAGGTCATCCTAAACCCGTAGTGGTTTGGTCAACTAAGTCCGGGGCATGGTACTTAATGTGTTTTACGTGAACTAACACGTAAGGGATCTTTGGTTGCACTTCGATACTATGCAAACTTGTAGTTACTCATTTTATCTTTACTTACTAGGTATTCTTATACTACTGTCACTGCACCTCCATAGCTTTACTTTTAAACTTTTTCCTTTGTACTTTTCTTGCCTTCTGCTTTGTCTTATGTTATACTAAGAACTCCCGTAGTCTATTTTTCTGGCTCCTTATCTGAAGGATATCTTTTCTTTTACTTATACACCATTATGTTTAACATTGGTTCATTTGTATCTCAGTCATCACCTGACTATTACTTATTTCTGCACCATTCCGTCTATACAACTTTTCTGACTTTTTAACTTGGGGTTGTCTCGTACTTTTACTCCGTCATCATACTAAGTCTGAAGGTCTTCTTCCACTATACCTTAACTCATTTCTGGGAATATCTTGAGACAATCGTCAGGATCCATCTCTACTGCTGTCGTTTTATGAGGGTTGGGAGGGTGGAACCTTATTTTGAGGCTTTACCGGTAATGGTGGCCTGGTTATGCATATTGTTGTACTATAAACTTGGAACTCTCAAGTATATACGCCTGGCATCGTTTCTCACACTAGGGTACTACTACTAAAATTTTCTGATTCGTCTTTTCCAACTTTACTTTTGAATACCTTCGACTATCGATCTCACTGCCTCTCTTGAGAAGTCCTTCTAAGATCGTGCTCTCTAAGAACTTCCTTGTATTGCCTCGGTACTTTTTCTTATCTTGTCTCTGTTTTTTAGCCTTCTAAAGTCTTTACTTTCTCTCTCTGAGTGTTGCTACACTCTCTTGTTGTTTCTCCTTAATAAGCTTATCCTGCTACGTAAGTTCATTTCTTATCTCAGTTCCTTGAAATGCTTACATCTCTATATTCGTAAAAATTATCTTTCAACCTCGAATATCTAGGACATCTTTTAATAAATCTACAGTTCATGTATTACTTCTTATCTAGCCTTTCCCTTCTCACCTTAGTTCTTCGAATTTCTTATATCTTTATTTCCCTGGAAACTTCATCATCTTTGATTGGTTAAGGCATCTTTTATTAGTTTCTTGAGTTCAAGTACTATTCTTTATCTAATTTCTCCTTCTCATTACCATGGGTCTCTTTATAAGTTACTTACTTTAATCCTAAGAGTCATTCTCCCTAATTTCTTTATATTTATAAGTCTTTACCCTTTTAAAGGCTCCTTAATTTAATGATGGCCGCTAAACTAGCTCAACTTAATGTGACTTCAAACTATTCTTGCTCATGCTGTTTGTCTAAGTCTCTTTGAACTCATCGCTTTAACTATCTAGCTATCTCACAATTCACCTATCCTGTCAACTATTCTTATTTACTGGTCTTTGTTTTTCCTTTACTGGGCGCTAAGTAAAAGGGTGAGTACATATACTCTATAAGGGTCTACAGATACGCATTTCTGCCTTACAATTAGGAAAAACAATGATTTAGTTAAATATTTGCACGCTTTCTAAAATTGAGGTTTCTGGAATGGAGGGTCGTCATTGGTTCTGCGGGGACTTGGTCAATTACTCTATATTTTAAGATTTATTACTCTGTATTGATTTCTCTGAGATCTTTACTTATCTTACTATCTCCAAACTTCTTTTCTTATTTCACTATTCGTACTGAATCTTCTTGCCACTTATGTTTCCTTCTTGATGTCTCCATATCCTATTCTTTAGCTCTACGTTGTGCTACTGAGGCTAGTACTGATTCACTCTTCTAGCTATTTCCTAAATCTCTGCTCTTTACTCTTGCCACAAATCACAACTACAACACTTGTTCTATGGTCAATACCAGTACCTTCATCACTTCTAAATATCCCCAACCTCATGAGTCTGTTCTTTTATGCTTCCATGGTTTCCTACTGGTTGGTGGGCTAATCCTTAGGTTCTACCGTATTGGTCTATCTTGTGGACTTTTACTAGTGCAGCAAACCTTGTGCTGACTTGTCTTGTTCTCTGGGCTACACTGTGTTCCCTTCCTAATAACCTCGAAACCTCCTTAATCTTTTTCCGGGTGATCTACCTTCCAAGATCATATGTGAACTCTCCTCAGATTTCTTATAGTCGTCTATGCCTATATTGGTAGGGATTAGGGTCAACATCTTATGTCTCGACGGGCTTCGGTATCTTTGCTCTGGTACTATGTGTCCTAGTAGGGTCTATTCCTCATGTAAGCTATGTATGAGGTAGGCTCTATCAGGGAAACCTTTTTATCTGGTGCCACTGAATGGTTCGAATACTAGATAATTTAAGGTCTTGTCTCTATCGGATTGCTGGGGGTAAGGTAACTATCCATTCATGTTTCCTGCTTGTGGATCTAGGTATAGGTTTGCGAATCTAGAATTCTCTAAGTCCTCTTTGGCATCTCGATCCATTGGGACTCTCCAGTCTAACCTTGATTTCCTACTTTTGTTATCTTGCTGGCTTTTTCCTTGCTACTAGGGGAACTTACTATCTATACAAAGCACTTGGTGGCTATTGAATTTGCTTGGAGGAAACTGTTCTGAGGAGTGATGGAACCTTACATTTACTAGAAAATTTTGTTATTTGATGGGGCTTTACTATTCTATTAGCTACTATAGGTTCATGTGCTAGTCTGATTCTGTATCTCTTTCTTTCTTACTTCTGATCACATAGGCATTCCTATATATTTCCTTACTATTCTTATATATTTTTCTTTCTCTTTCTACTTTTCTAGGTGGATTCCTTTAGACTTTCCATATGGTTTCGAAACTTGTTTGTACTTCTGGTAATAGGCCGAATATCTTCAGGAAGATTCCTAACTTGGATCTAAAGTATAATGGTCTTCGTAAGGAATACTATTTGACTGATCTATGAAAGCTTACTAACTTGTCTATGGATGTTGAGGACGTACTCGTGGATCGGATACTGGAGATGTAGTGCCCCGCATACAAGTATCTTGGACATACTATGTATACAAGACCCCATCACTCTGCCCACTGCAGTCACTGACTCCCTAGACCATGCTCTGATACCATCTTTGTAACATTCCCAATCTGGGAGATGTTACCGGCAAGAGGGTAGACCCCATAAGCCTCTGACTCTAATAACTGTTGTTCAATATCTGATACTCTTATTTCAAATAAGCATATATATGTTATGTAAGGGACCGCAGCCCAAACTCAACAACTTATCATACAAACTTAACTCTAAAAAATGATATACATAAAACATGTATCTTTACATCAACTATGACATGACTATAAACTCGTACATAACTTCTATTTTGACTCTCACCAGACTCTTATGCTCTTTGACTTTGATCTGGTAGACTCAAACCCACTAGTGACTGCCATCAGGACTCTTATTCTCGTCCTCTTGGAATACCTGTAAAACCAACACTGGGAGTGAGGGTTAGATCGCTGTATGATCTAAGAGAGTGGACGAATAACGAAAAATTGTTATAAAAACATTTAGTTCTAAAACCGAAAACTTATGAGACAATTTTATGAGAAAACTGGTTTCTGTCTTAAAACTCGGAGTTTCTTTCTAAAAATCTCTTATAAAACTACTATTTCTGGAAACTTTCTTTTCTAAAAGCTCTTTTTGAAAACAATAACCGAAAACTCTTTCTGAAAACTGTGTCGTTGTCTGAAAAACTTGACGTATGAGGGCGTTACATATCGTCATCCCCCCATACGCCTAACTGTAGCCAGCAGTGTAAATCCATGACTTTGGGGCGTTACGTATGGCCATCCCCCAAGCCACAAACTAGAATTGGGGGTGCGGATCTATTCTACCACCCAAGCTCTGAAACTTTGGTCTATGGCTTTATGTATTGCCGTCCCCCTAGGCCTGCTCTAGGATCTGAGGGCATTGCGTATCGCCGTCCCCTCAGTCCTCTACATGCGCACATGTCTTCTTTCCATAAATTTTATACTATCTCAAGTTGCATACTGGGGTGAGTTTTTCCCTCATACCCTAGAAAACATAAAACTCAGGTTTGAAAAACATTTATTTTCTAACTCATTATTATCTTAAACAACTGTAAACAAATAATGCCTAATGCACTATGTGCTGGAAAAGTAAGTCTCAATTTATAAAGAACAAAATAAATCAATAAACAAAATCAACTTGAAGAAAGAGATGTCCACTCACCGTTTAGGAATCTGGTTGCATCTATTCCGCTTTGTTGAAGGGGATTACAACTCCTGCAATGATCTGTAAATGGTAATTTGGTTAGATTACATATCACGATGTGAGTTTCGGAACTAGGTTAAAATTTATCAATTCAGGTTCGGACTATTGTTACTTAATACATCACGCTTGGTATATGACGCGATATATGCATTCGAACTGATACGAGATCCTAAAGGTGGTCTCAAACACGCTGGGATGGAACTGAACTGATTGGAAACTGTTTTGGTGATATTTTCATTATCACGTCGCGACTCAAGATGTTGCGTGCGTCGCGACGCAACCATTCCAGAATCGGTCCTGATTTTCCTTCAACGTGTAGCGACACGAAACCCTTGTTGTGTCGCGACGTGAAACTGATTCCCAGATTTCTGCCTTTGTTTCCTCATGCTTAAATCTTCCCAAATACATCCCCAAACGTCCATAGCAATATTTCTATTGCAAAACCCATCCATTTAACTTCCAATAATATTCATCATACTACTAATACCTCATTTAATATCATTTTATATCCATTTTATTGATCTTTAACTAATTCAACCCAAAATTGAAAAAGTTGGGGTTTCTCCCCAATTACCATCCTTTTAACACAAAAATCATTTATTCATCATCATTACCAAGTCAATGAACTCACAATAATCATCAAAACTTAAAACTCCAAAAATAACAATTTGGGTCATGTTACCTTACCTCATTTCTATAGATTTTTCTTCATTCTTCAAGGCTTCACTAATTGTTCTTCTTCATTCTTCTTCTTTCTTTCTTCTCTTTCTTATTCTTTCTTCTCTTTCTTCTTCTTTCTTCTTCTCTATTTCTTCTATTTTCTCCTTCTTTCTTTCTTTTCTTCTCACAGTTTTCTCCTTCCATTTTGTTTCCAAAATTTGTGATTTGTGAATAGTTCACACTTTACTTAGTGGGGTGCCTTATATATTTGTAATTTTTTGGAAATGTGTAGAAAAAAGTAGAAAGTTTGAGATTTCTCTATTTGACCCCGAAATCACTATTCATATGAATTTTGACATGCGTTTTTTTCCAGCTTTTGGTCCAAATTTGGGAAAATGTTCAATACGGAAGTTGTAGGTCTCGATCTCAGCTTTCCAACGATATAAAATTCATAAAAATTGGAGTTCGTATGAAAATATTTACACCCTGAATACCACGGGCTGTCTAAAGGGGAACATCGTACAGGCTTGTCCCGGGACTTTGAGGGATTAACCAATCGTCCCCAAAGTCATTCCATGAGTATATTTGAATCTCAACATAATTTTTTATGTGCCTTCGTCCCGTATGTAACAATACAGTTTCATACAGTAGTAAAAACTACGGGTCGTTACAAACGTCGACATGATTATATCTATAGAGATTTGACGTTTATATCTATATCTCTAGAATAATCTGAATACCTTTGACATATAGATTATACGTATGCAATGACCTCGACCTGTATGGTTCAATGAGTTTATCCGTGTTCGTCATAATTTATGGGTGGGTAGATTTTGGACATGACATTGGATTTTGTAATGGATAAGCCTGAACCTAGAGAGTCTCACTAATGAAATATACTCGTAGAGCACTAAGGCAATATTTATGAATAATGTTGATTATTTATAAATCATTTAACGGTTAAACGAAAGAGACATGTTTTAAGGGTCGATCCATCATTTCCTAATTAATGTGTATTTGTATTTAATATATGATATTATTAAATACACATTAATTAATTGTCAAATTAAAATATTTGACAAGTATCGTTAATACATGTATTTGTATTATTTAAAGTAAATATAATACATATATTTGAGATATTTATATTTAATTAATTAATTAATTAATGAAAATAACTAAAATATAAATTTCTTACATTATGATAAAGTTAGGAATGATTATTTTGTCTAAAATGTTGACTTTACATTGAATGAAAATGTGATCAAATTGTATTTTGCTACTTTAATTTGTTAAATGAAAGCAAAATATCTTTTCATCATTTTCTTTTATTTTCAGCCATAACCCTAGGATATATAAAGTGTTATTTTTTCCATTTGCTACACACAAGTCTAAGCCTCCAAAAGAAAAACAAAACAAGTTAGAAAGAAAAAGAGAAGAAACAAGAAGCAAAGCAAAGAAAGCCAAAGCTTTAGTAAGTATTTCCATCTTTCTATTATAGGGAAATTTGTTCCTTTTGTTCATGGCTACAACATGTATAGTTCTTAAGCTTGTCTACTCGTTTTATTTATTTTTTTGATGATTGGAAGCATGGATGATGGGTGTATGCATGTATGATGTTGAAAGAAAGCTTGTAAGGAGTTAGTAAGCATTCTTTTGGTCATTGGATGATAATGTTGCCATTCTAGAGTTTTTAGGCCACTCATTAATGACCTAGAATTGTTCTAGAGTTACTTCAAAGTTGTGATACTTGTTTGGTGTGGTAGAGACTTGATTAAAGTATTGGATTTGTTAATTTTTGGTTAATTTATTAATTGGACTAATTTGAGAAATTAGGATTCTTAACTTATTCCAAATTTGGGGATTTTCATATATGTATTGTGTAATGATGTATGTATGATGTATATTTAATTTGGTTTGATTGGATATCATCTAATATCGTTTTGAACAAGATTGGACCAAAATGCAAAATATGAAAAATTTGGTACCTCTTGGCAATTTAAAAAAAATTGAGATTTTTGTTGCAACTTATATTTTGATGTATGAGGCATGTATAAATCATTTTGGGGGTGATCTGAAATCACATAAATTTGTAATTGACAAATTATGACTAAAATGATCAAAATATAAATGTTTGGGGTCTCACGGCAATTAAGTCAAAATTTGATTTTTGGGTAAAAAAGTTTCAGTTTTTGAAGTATAGAGTAATTAGAATAAATAAGTTTATTTTAATTGCCCAAGAAAAATTATTGAAATTAGAAAATTTTGATTTTCCACGTTCCGCGACGTTACTCGGATTTGCCCCTTAAAACCCTTACAAAATGGTATCAGAGTGAGTCTAATTCTGAATACATGATATGATTATGCCTTTAAATTTAATGTTTAATCTAATCTTTACTTTATGCATGCTTATGTTTATTTAATTAATTAAATAAATTAAATAAAATCTTTTGCGGAAAATCCCTATTTGTTAATAAGGTTTTATATTTAATATGTATTTGTTGCATATTACTTGGTATGTCTTGTCAATACCGCTTATGGATAAATAATCTACGACTATATCTGAAAACGTGCCAAAGCTGTGAGGATATAGCCGGTAGGAATTTATTTGTACCATTTATATTTTTGATTTTAGGTAAATTCAAGCGAAAGCGGAATCCTGAACATGCCAAAGCTGTCACGGTTACGCAAGTATCTTGAATTTATCATTGATAAGTTTAACCTTGATACGCCTCTTTGTGAACGTGCCAAAGTTGTCACAACGAGAAACGATCAGGACCGGAACCTAGGAGTCATTGGTGAGTGATTGACAATGAGTTGTCTACCTAATGAATATACGTAAGCGAGAATGTGCCAAAGCTGTAAGCTGAAATATATTCATTGGGTCCACTTTTCACTATTGTATTTAATTTTATTATTGCTTTTTATGTATTCTGTTTGGCGATTACAGTTTTTCATGAAATAGTTGTAGGGGAATTTTTAAATTAAAAATCCATGAACTATTTAAAGCTTTTGATATTATATGAAACAATTTTGTCTAATAACTGTTTATTCGCTATCTATTTAATAGATCTGCGATGACGGCTCTGTATGGGTTTTAATGGGAAAATCTGGTAACGCAGCGGAACGCGGAAAATCAAAATTTTACGATTTCAATAATTTTTCTTGGATCAATTAAATAAACTTTTTTATTTAATTACCAAATATTTAAAAACTAAAATTTTACACAATAAATCAAATTTCTTTGTAATTGTCGAATTGGCCCAATAGTTTGCAAATTGATCATTTTAGTCCTCAAATTGTAAAATATAATTATGGATGATTCTAAATCAATTATAAAATGATTTCCAACATGTCCAACACATCAAAAACAAATTGCAACAAAATCCCCCAAAATTTTAAAATTGCCAAACAGCCCCTTAATTTTTCAATTTTTGTAATTTGGTCCATTTTTATTCAAAAAATGTCAAGATCAAATCCAATCAACCCAAAAATTTATATGCATCATATAAATCACATATATGAAAATCCCCAAATTTGGAAAGGGTTAAGTATCCTAATTTTACAATTTCGTCAAATTGATAAAAATACACCAAATCAATTAAATCCAACACTTTAATTCAATCTTTACCACACCAAACAAGTCTCACCATCATGAAACAACTCAAGAATAATTCTAGGTCATCAATGAGTGGCTTAGCAACTCTAGAATGGAAACTTAATAATCAAATAATCAAAAGAGCGCTTAAGAACTCATTTCAAGCTCACTTGGATATCATACATTCTTTCATCTTTCAAACAAGTTCACAACAATTTAAAAGATAAACTAAAAGTGTAGAGACAACATCCAAGCAACACATGTTGAACCTAAGCATGATAGAAACAATTTCTTAGTTTAAAGATTTATAGAAAAACTTACAAAATCAAAGTATATCCAAGCTTTTTCTTTTGGTTCTTCAACTTTTGCTCTCAACTCTTTTGTGTTTGTTTTTGGTAACTTGTTAACCTAATTAATGAAAAATGAAACAAAACAATATATACTCAGCTAATTTGCCTTTGGCCGAAAATTGGAGGCATAAATATAATATCTAGGTATTTTTTGTTTCATTAAAGTTAACTTTATCAACTTGCATATTTGATCAATACACATTTAATGATTTATAACAAGTCAAATAAAGCAACTCAAGTCATCTCCAAAAATATCATAACTTAAGATATTTATATTTTTAATTACTTTAATTATGTAACAATTAAATAATTAAATAATTATTTAAATATATGTATTATATTTACTTTAAATATCCAAATACATATATATTTATGATATATATCAAATATCATAATTTGACATTTACTTAATGTGTATTTAATAAAATCTTTCATTAACTACAAATACACATTAATTAGGAAATGACCATTAGGTCCATTTGCATGTATTTTTCGTTTAACCTTTAAACGACTTATAAATAATCAGTATTATTCATAAAAGATGCTGTAGTGCTCTACGAGTATATTTCACTAGTGAGACTCTCTAAATTCAAGCATATCAGTCATGAAATCTAAATTTGTGTCCATAATTTACCCACCCGTAAATTATGACGACCACGAATAAACTCGTTGAATCATACAGGTCGAGGTCATATTATATGTTTAATTCCTCCATCACAGGTATCTGAATATATCCCAGAGATATAAATATAAACGTCAAATCTCTATAGGGATAATTTGTAACATCCTCGATTCGAGAGATGTTACCGGCAGGGGATAGGCCGTACTAACCCCATAAGTCTCTAACTCTCTAATAATGAATAAATACTAATTTTCTTTCTGTATAGATATGGGATCGTAGCCCAAACAAAACTTAACATACAAACTCAACATCAGTAAAAAAAAAACTTAATAATACACTATAATAATGACTGTCTCAAAACTCAAATACATGACTTTTATCTGACTCTGACTGGACTCTCATCTATCTCTGACTCGTACTGGTGGACTCCAACACTAGTGACTACACCAGTATCCGTCCTCCCGAGCTCGTCCTCCGATAATACATGCAACCACAGAAAACAGGGAGTGGGGGTTAGATCGTTGTACGATCTAAATGAGTAGACGGTTTAAAATAAAAGCAGAAATACTAAAATGAAAACAGTTGATTCTAAAACCACAATTCAGAATTAACTTGTATGAAAACTCTTTTCTGAAAAACTCATCTGAATTTCTTTCATAAAACTTATCTTTCCTGAAAGTTGTGTATGAAAACCACTTCTGAAATCATAAACTATTTCTGAAAAATTGATATCTGAAAACTTATTTTCAAAAAAACTGGACGTATGAGGGGGTTACGTATCGCTGTCCCCCCCCATACGCCAATCTGGAGCCAAGAGTGCAAAACCATGACTTTGGGGCATTACGTATCGATGTCCCCCAAAGCATGCCATCCATGTTCTTGAAATTGGTGGTCTTGGGGCGTTACGTATCATCGTCCCCCAAAGCATGCCATTCATATTCTTGAAATTGGTGGTCTTGGGGCGTTACGTATCGCCGTCCCCCAAGCCACTGAACTAAAACTGGGGGCGCGGAACTATGCTACCCTCCAAGCTCTGAAACTAGGGTCTAGGGGAATTACGCATCGCCGTCCCCGTAGCCCTGAACTAGGATCTGGGGGTGTTACGTATCGCCGTCCCCCTAGTCCTCTACATGTGTACATGTTCTCTGTCCTTCAATTCCAACTATATCAAGTTACTGTTGGACAATTATGACCCATAGCATCACTATTTGTACAGATCATGGTGTTGTTGTACAAATTAACTATGTGACAAAGGAAATTTCCATTTTATCATTTGTAATTAGATTACTAAGATGTATAAATGATAGAAGGTTCATATGATTAGTTCCGGATTGAGATGATATGAGACAGTATCAATCCATGAAGGTTTAATCATTAAATATCCCTAGTCAGAGTATTATCGAGATTGGACATCGATAATGCGTAAAAGACTAGTATTACACTTGTGCGCGTTGTGGGAGCATAACAGCATAGTTCTCATATATTTGGGTATAGGATACTCATGAAGTGTAATAGGAGGTTGTGTTTATCGATGGTATGGGAACAGCTTCGCTCTGGATAGACCCCTCGGAATTCCATTGGTAATATGACTATGTGTCTATGGAAGTCCGAATCAGGGTAGGTGTATTTGGTCTTAACCTGAGACTTGCACCGCTAATACTTGCGAAAATCAATATACTTTGGTTTTGGTCATCCAGGGCTTTAACAGGTTTTGTGTACGCCTCTTCTGGGTATATTGAGAATCGTAGTGTATTGGGTGTGATGTCGAGACGAAAGTATCACTTCAGTCATAGTGGAGATGATGATCACGTAGGATACGGAACTGGTTCTCTTATATGCTACAACTATCGGGATATTATGACTAGGCCATGTTTATCCGATTATAGAGACTAGATAGTTACCAGAGATATGAAATGTGCTTCGTTTGGGGCAGACACAATTCCAGCCCCAGGCCTTGCACGTGACATTCGATGCTGGATCGAAATATGCAATACTACGTATACTACGCCTGATATAGATCACATATTCCAGTAAGAATATTTCTGGAGAATTGGGTAGGCACGGTTCTTTGCTAGAAGCCAACCGTGTCTTGTAAATCAGTAAAAATGTAGTACTAGGTACGTACGTGTTCGGATAGTCCGACGACCGGATTTACTGCCAACAAATCCGGGGATCTCATGGGTCGCTTCCCGAATATTCACCGATGATGTATGACTCACACTTTATTAATCTGGGATTAATTGTAAGAGAGAGAAAATTAATCTGGTATTAATTACAGAGATATTTTATCCGGGATAAAATATTATTTAAAGAGAGAGAACGATTAATTTGGAATTAATCGATAAAATAATATATTCGATATATTATAAAAAATTAGATTTCGACGAGGAATTAAAATTAGATTTTAATTCCGATGAATGAGTTAATTTAGAATTAATTCGTTAGTGATGTGAATAGTAATTTTACTAGGCAAAATTATTTAATTGAATTAGATTTAATTACGTCGCAACGGAAAATTCGTTAATTTGGAATTAGCGAACCTGAGCCCGGGAGTGTTTGCGGGCGCACTCGCATTTCGAATTTAATTACGACCCATAAGTCACATCAAGCGTCAAATCATTAGTCACTTTGATTGATGTGATGTCTAGTCACTTTGAGTGATTGACAACATGTCACTTTTGATGTGAATAGTGATGGAGGTGGTTGTAGGCTTAAATGCCTTGACTTTTTGAAAGCAAAAATGGGTATTGGATATCTAATACACAAAACAACCAACACATTTTCTCTCCACTCACTCTCTTCTCTCTCTCGGCTTAGGCCAATTTTCTTCTTCTTTTTCACTGCAAATTACTGTGAGCCAAGGAGAAGCTTATGTGATTTTTATGGCAAAAATTACCGAGTGCTAGCACACATTCGGGGTCTTGCGAAGGTGATAGGGAAACTAACATGTGGGCATGGAATGCACACCAAGCTTGGAGCTTGGAGATGACCGAAAATGGAGCACAAAGAGGAGCCTTTGCCGCGAGCATCATGGACCAAAAGCTTGAAGATTTTTGTTGTTCCTCGCATCGCCATATCCAATCAATGTAAGTATGATTCCGCCATTCTTCATTGTTGTATTTCACACATGATTCTTGCTTGAAATCGATCTTGGGACTTAATAGAAACCCAACAGTTACATATTACGGTGGGTTTTTCCCCATGCCCCAAAAACATAAAACTCATGTTTCGAAAATATTTATTTTCTAAGACATTTTTCAAAGTATGCTCAATAAAATGTATTGATGAAGAAACTGGCTAACGCCCTAAAAGCGAGAATAGTAAGTCGGATATGAAAAACTGCTAAATAAACTCAGTTCTGAGAAAAGATGTTCACTCACAGTTATGGAGTTCCACTAGCCTTTCTTCACTTTGCTGGAGAAGCTCATGGTTCTTGAGGGCAATCTATAATAAAAAATTCAATTAGTTCTCGATTCATAAGATAAGTTTCGGAACTTAACTAAATTCACTAATACGTCTTCAAGTCATAGCTATAAGGCTTATCATGCTCGTTACTTGACAAAAGGTATGAAAGTGAACTGATACGAGACCAAAAAGGCAGCCTTAAACATGCTAGAGTGAAACTGGAATGGTTTAAAAATGATTTGGGTATATTTTGAGTCACGCGTTGTGACGCAAGGCACAACGCATATGTTGGACAATTATGACCCATAGCGTCACTATTTGTACAGATCATGGTGTTGTTGTACAAATTAACTATGTGACAAAGGAGATTGCACTCTTATCATTTGTGATTAGATCACCAAGATGTATAAATGATAGGAGGTCCTTATGATTTGTTCCTGGATTGAGAATGATATGAGACAGTATCAGTCCACAAAGGATAAATCATTAAATATCCCTATTCAGAGTATTATCGAGATTGGACATCGATAAATGCGTAAAAGACTAGTATTACACATGTGCGCGTTGTGAGGGCATAACGGCATAGTTCTCATATATTTGGGTATAGGATACTCATGCAAGTGTAATAAGAGGTTGTGTTTTACCGATGGTACAGGAAACAGCTTCGCTCTGGATAGACCCCCTCGAAATTCCATTGGTAGTATGACTATATGTCTATGAAGTCCGAAATCAGGGTAGGTGTATTTGGTCTAAACGTGAGACTTGCACCGCTAATACTTGCGACAATCAATATACTTTGGTTTTGGTCGTCCAGGGCTTTAACCAGTTTCTGTGTATGCCTCTTCTGGGTATATCGAGAATCGTAGTGTATTGGGTGTGATGTCAAGATGGAAGTATCACTCTAGTCACAGTGGAGATGATGGTCACGTAGGATACGGAACTGGTTCTCTTAAATGCTGCAGCTATCGGGATATTATGACAAGGTCATGTATATCTGATTATAGAGACTAATTACCAGACATCCGTCATGTGATTCGTACGGGGCAGACACAATTCCAGCCCCAGGCCTAGCACGTGATCATTCGATACTGGATCGACATACACAATACTACGTATACTACGCCTGATATAGATCGATTATTCCTGTAAGCATATTTCTGGAGAATTGGGTAGGCATGGCGCTTTGCTAGAAGCCAACCTTGTCTTGTAAATCGGTACAAACGTAGTACTAGGTACTTACGTGTTCGGATATCCGACGACCGTTTTTACTGTCAACATATCGGGGATCTCATGGGTCGCTTCCCGAAGATTCACCGATGACGTATGACTCGCACTTTTAATTAATTTGGGATTAATTAATGAGAGAGAAAATTAATCTGGATTAATTACGGAGATATTTTATATAGGATAAAATATCATTAAGAGAGAGAAAACGATTAATTTAGAATTAATCGATTAATTAATATATTCGATATATTAAACGAAATTGGATTTCGATGCGGAATTAAAATTAGATTTTAATTCGGGCGAACGAATTAATTTAGAATTAATTTGTTAGCGACGTGAATAGTGATTTTGCTAGGCGTAATAATTTAATTACGTCGCAACGGAAAATTCGTTAATTTGGAATTAGCGAGCCCGAGCCCGGGATTGTTTGCGAGCGCATTCGCATTTCGAATTCCATTGCGCCACACAAGTCAAATCAAGCGTCAAATCATTAGTCACATCAAGCGTCAAATCACATGTCGCTTCGAGTGATGTGACAATTGATTGATTGATTGATGTTAGTTGATGTGAGATGATGGCAAGCATTTAATGCTTGACTTTTTTGAAAAGAATTATGGTATATGTTTAATTGTTTTTAGAAAACAATTAACAAATACACATTTCTTCTTCTCTCTCCTTAGCTCACAGTTTTGGAGCCAAAAACATTCTTCTCTCTCACGCCATTTCTGCCTTCTATTTCTCTGCCTGCGAATCATTAAGGAGAAATATGATGGTGTTTTTATGGCAAAAACACCAAGTGCTAGCACACTCTATGAGACATAACAAGGTGATAGTGCAGTGATTTCGTGTGCAAGGAATGACCAAACAAAGCTTGGAGCTTCATGGATCAAGCCAAAACCGAAAATGGAGGACACCTTGACAGTGGACTGCCGTGAGCTTCACCAACAAGGGCATGAAAGTTTTGTTCTTCGTAGCATCCAATCCATTCATTGTGAGTATGATTCTGCCATTCTCCTTTGTGAATTCACTTGTTTTAATTGCTTGATAATGATCCTTGGACCTTAGAGAATCCAACAATGGTATCATGAGCCAATATTGAGCATGAAAAGATTTAGGGTTAAAATTTGGGCAAAATTTATTTGAGCATGAATAATGAAATTGGATGATTTAATATGCCTAATTGATGTTTAATTGAGGATTGATTGGATCAATTCGATGAAAATGTGTTTGGAACATTTTTCCCCAATTTTGGAGGCTTGGCCGAATCCTTGAATAGCCCTAATGTCTTGGATTTTTATTTTTTGATTCATTGGATGTGTTGGAAATCATTCGGGAATGTTGATTTATGTCGATTGTGGATTTAATTAGATTGAAAGCAAATCGGATATCAAATTGCCCTAAAAGCCGAGACATGAGAAGCATGTAATTGGGTTTGATTTTTGTTAAATTTTGTTGGACATTATTTAATGATGAAGAGCATGATTAATTAGGCTAATTGGTGTTTTGGAAATGTTAATTGGGTAATTAATTATGTTATACACTTTTTGTAATTAAATTGTAAAATTGGATTTTGTAATTTAATTATATTGGGCCTTAAAATTGGATTTGGGCTTTTAAAGTTGTTATTGGGTTTATTGGGCTTGGTTGTACCAAGTTAGGTTTTGGCCAAATGGATTGGATCCAATTGGGCCCAAAACCGCATCCAAATGCGACTAATGGACCTTTAAAGTTTAATTGGGCCTAATGGGCCTAAATTGATTTCTGGGCTTATGGGGTAAGTCCCAGATTGGACTTTGGTTATTGGGTTTGACCCAAGTTGACCAAAAGTCCACGCCTTAAAGAAATTAATTAAAAGCCCATTGGACTTTAATTAAATTAATATTGGATATTAATCGGGCTTTGAGACCCGTAACGATTAAATTTGGAATTTAAGTCGTAAAGGTTTATTAATAAAGTGTAATATTTAATTTGGAATTAAATAGCGAATTAGTATTAAATACAAATTGAATTGGATTTAATTTTGTAGTTTAATTTAATTCGAGAATTCGTACTTTGAGTACTTATTCGCAAAACGAGTTTGAATCGAGCAAAATCAAATCGTTGTTTGAACATTGGATGATCACTAATTATCAGATTAATTAATTGGATTATATTGATTGATAACATGCTTGTGTGAATACATGGTTGCGATGCATGAATAATCTATATCGGATGGATATTAGATGGGTGGGGCAATTTTAGAAATTGTTGTAATAAATTTGATTTATTAATTGGACCTGTGTGTCCAGCCTTTTTACCTCCTTACTCTTTGTATTCTCTTCTCACCTATTCCCCTCAATGTAAATGAGGTTTCTTTAGAAGTGTAGTGTAACGGGTAGAAGTAATACATGTGCTAGCGGGAGAGAGGAATTGAGAGATTTGATCTAGGATCAATGTGTTAAGTATCTATCCGCATAACATTATTATTTTATTATACGCGCTTTATTATGTATTTAGAATGCATGTTTAAGGGTATGATGATGAGACCTTAACAAAGATAATAAATTGGTTGCCAATTTGCACACGAAAAACCCTAGCAAAATATTAAGCGTTTTTCCTTCCATTGAGTGATTCTTACTCAAGATCCGAGACTGGCATTGGTTTTTTGGCCAAAGTCAAGGCCTTTGTCCGTCGAGGATGTGTTTGAATCACGAAGGCTTTGTTCCATATTGGTGTCTTGTCCAAGTTGTGGTTTGTTGCCAAAGTCAAGACCACTTCTTGTCCATCGACATTGATTACGAAGCTTTCCATGGTCAATGGGTCGCGCTTAACTGGGATCACTAAGTTTGTTGTGCCAAAGCCAAGGCTTAGTTGATTCAGAGGAAAAAGATTAGGCAATATATTGGATATATTGGCACATATAAGATATATGTTTCGGACTTGGATGTCCCCCTACTGGATATAGGAATTGGATTGGATCCAATTGATCTTAGAAATCTACCTAGTTAATTATCATACAATTTGTTGGCCAAAGTCAAGATTGTGTGATATTTAACGGGATCCTAGCCCACTAGGAAACACGGTTTCTCGAGTACTCGACAGAGGGTTAGAGGCTCGCCGAAAAATAGTGGGAGACAAGAATTGAATTTGCAATATTCGTTTAATTACTTGCCATACGTGCTCAAACAAAATCATTCGTCAAATATATTAAATGTTAGTTGGACTAATATTTAATTGTTTTTTTAATAAATTTGGACTATATTCAAATAATTCATTTATAGTTGGTTATATAATTGGATTATAGTAATCAATATATTTGATTTAATTAATTATAGTTGATTAAATAGTTGGACTATAGTAATCATTATAATAAATAGTACCGAAATCGTTGATTAAATAGTTGGACTATTAGAATCAAGATAGAAATTGAAAGATTGACATTTAAAACATAATCCTGGGGAAAATGTATTTAAATGGTTTAATTTTCAAATTGGGAATTAAATTTCAGGATGGTCCTGGAAACTATTAAGTTACTTTATTTGATAAAATAACATATTATGCCTAAGCCCGGAGTTAAGCAAATAGTGGAGCATAATCTTTGGAAGATTTATGTGATGATAGCTTTAGTGCTTAATCCATTAAGCTTGTCGCAGTAGACTCCTTAATTTCTTTGTCAGAACTAAGGGTTAGATCCTTAAAGTATGATAATAAAATTGAAGGATCTTCATAAATCTATACTTAGATTTTAGAAGTACTAAATTACAATTAATAACTCTTGGAGAGTTAATGACTATTCTCAAGGAGACAAAGTCAAAATTTGCAATAAGGCAAGTAGCGCAAGACGCACCTTACTTCGATATTCTAGAAACCTGAGGCTTGGCCAAAGGCTTCTGGAGTGTTGAAATAGGCAAAGGCAAAATCATTATAATCTTCTAGGAAGATAAAAGACATATCCTAAAATGTCTGCCTAAAATTGTGGCAAACGAGATCGCGGAAGCGTGACTGCCGTTTGGACAAAGCAGACATGAAGGAATTGAAGACGGGGCAAGGCTCTGACTTCAAATATGTTTGTTATAATTATGTTCATTACTAGTATTAAAATTGGATTTTAAATACTTAGTCTGGTACATAAAATATATGTATTGATGTTCAAAATCTGTTATGAACAGGATACTGACTTCAATAGAGATTAATCTGCGTATTGGAAACGGGACGAAAGTCGCTGTTTTAACCGTAGATACCTAAGTTTAGGAACTACCTTCGGGTGTGTACCTAAATTAGGAAACTGTTATAATGTAACTAGTTTGACTCGAAACATTATCTCTATATTAGTGTTTAACCCACTGTGGGTTTACCTTTATATTCTAGAACACTAAAGTGTTTTATTATATAAAGATGATATTGAGATAAACACATTAGATGTGAATAACAGAATTTATATTTTGAATATAAATAAATCTCAAACGTATAAAATGACAAACAAATAGCTCAAACTGATTTGATCAGATGAAACTTAATTGTCGCATTGTTGTATGGGACACAATTAAACAAGAATCGTATATCCACACTTTCGAAGAGTGGGTACTATGACTAATTTGATTCCAATCAAATAAAGTCTACGAATCTAGTTTATAGGGCAAAGTACCTATAACACCTTTACTTGGTAAAAGTGCAAATGCCACCTATCTGTTAGCCCTTGTTCATATTGAAACAAGTGGGCCCATGTCTAGCTAGGCTAGATATGGATATGAATATTTTGTGACCTTTACGGATGTGGCATCGCGTAATGGTTATGTGCTTCTTTTGAAGAACACAAATTGGAAACTTTTAAGTTTCGACACGAAATAGACGAACAGATCGGCTAAAGTATTAAACCGTCACGGTAAGACCATAATGGAAAATACTTAAGCAATAAGTTTCTCATATACTTGAAAGAGTATAGTATTCTTTCAATAAGGACTCCTCCTGGAACACGTCAATCTGACGGTGTGTCCGAACTGAGTAACCGAATTTTGTTGGACATGATAAGGTCAATCATGAGTCGCTCTGAGCTACAATTTCCTTCTACGGATAAGTATAAACAGTCCAGAACTTATTTCCTGCTACCGAATTTTGTTTGACAGATTTCATATTAGATATGAACAGGAAAGAAACCGGGTTTCTCATTCCTGAATATTTGGGTATGCTAGGCATATGTTGGGATGATACCAAACTAAAACCCAAATTGGATAAGTGCCCATAAGTATAGTACTTATACAACTCGCAAGAGAATAATTAGATTGTTGCTCACCATGCGGTTTTCCTAAGAGGAATACCGATATGCAGTGGTAAGTGGGAGGATAGTAAAACTCGATGAAAATCGGAGTAATACTATTCCAGGCACCAATTCCTAATGGAACACAAATAGTTCATCAAGGATGAAACTACACCAGTAATCTTCGAATACACAAGAACCGCGTGTGTCGGAGAGAGTCAGAAAATAACCTGGGGTATTGGTTTCTGATCTCACCTCATAAAGATGTCAATCTTATTGAGGTATACCAACTGACTACGTATGAGGAAGTGATACAAGGTATCGACTCCCAATTATGGCAAAACGTCATGAGTCCGAAATGGATTCCATGTATATCAACTTAGTTTGGATACTAGTTGATGTACCGCAAGGCATTGTGCGTATTGGTACTTTATAAGTCTTCAAGGAAGACTTACATGGATGGAAACATACCAACGAATAAAGCTAGGCTTTTAGCGGAAAGGTATCGTTATCAACATTATGTTGATTTCGATTCAACCTTTTAACTGTTGCAACGGTATATCCATTTGGATAATGCTTGCTAATGCTGCATGTTTCTTTTATGAAAGATGTTAGCTGAACGGGAAAATCACTTTCCTGAAAAGGAAACCTTTTGGAGGATGTTTACAACATCCTGTCGGTTTTGTCATACCAAAACTAGCAAACAAGGTTTGAGCATATGAATTCACAGACAGGCCAATCCGAGTGATAGTCACTGGATTGATATTAAGAACATCCGTTAGTATCTTAGAGAACTAAGGATGCTGTCTCAATCTATGGAGGAGGAGAACTTGAAGTGACTAGGATCACTACTGCAAGTTTCCTAAACCGATAAAATGACTACAAGTCGCAAACGGTACTATACAATTTGAATAACGGAACAGTGAGCTGGAAATCTTCCAAGCAAGATACTGTTACCGAATAAACAACAAATGTCGGTTATTGCTGCAGCTGAGGCAGCAATAGAAGCCTTCTGGGTCGATAATAAATCTAATTAGATTAGATATAGTTCTGTTAGCAGTTGAGCTAGGCGTCAGCACAGGCTAAAGAATTAATGGTCTCATCAATGATCCAGATACATACTTCGATATTCATCTGATTCGTTCGGATCATACAACGTGGCGATGAATTGATAGAATAAATCGTATCAGATGATAATCATGCAAATCCGCTGACGAAACCTTTTCTCAGCAGTTTGAGCCAACCGTACATAGTTCGGGTGTAAGACACTCGAGTGACTGGCTATAGGCCAAGTGGGAGATTGTTGGACAATTATGACCCATAGCGTCACTATTTGTACAGATCATGGTGTTGTTGTACAAATTAACTATGTGACAAAGGAGATTGCACTCTTATCATTTGTGATTAGATCACCAAGATGTATAAATGATAGGAGGTCCTTATGATTTGTTCATAGATTGAGAATGATATGAGACAGTATCAGTCCATGAAGGATAAATCATTAAATATCCATAGTCAGAGTATTATCGAGAATGGACATCGATAAATGCGTAAAAGACTAGTATTACACTTGTGCGCGTTGTGAGGGCATAACATCATAGTTCTCATATATTTGGGTATAAGATACTCATGCAAGTGTAATAAGAGGTTGTGTTTTACCGATGGTACGGGAAACAGCTTCGCTCTGGATAGACCCCCTCGGAATTCCATTGGTAGTATGACTATGTGTTTATGGAAGTCCGAAATCAGGGTATGTGTATTTGGTCTTAACTTGAGACTTGCACCGCTAATACTTGTGACAATCAATATACTGTGTACGCCTCTTCTAGGTATATCGAGAATCGTAGTGTATTGGGTGTGATGTCAAGATGGATGTATCACTCCAGTCATATTGGAGATGATGGTCACGTAGGATACGGGACTGGTTCTCTTAAATGCTGCAGCTATCGGGATATTATGACAAGGTCATGTATATCCGATTATAGAGACTAATTACCAGACATCCGGCATGTGCTTCGTACGGGGCAAACACAATTCCAGCCCCAGGCATAGCACGTGGTCATTCGGTACTAGATCGACAAACACTATACTACGTATACTACGCCTGATATAGATCGATTATTCCTGTAAGCATATTTCTGGAGAATTGGGTAGGCATGGCGCTTTGCTAGAAGCCAACCTTGTCTTGTAAATCGGTACAAACGTAGTACTAGGTACTTACGTGTTCGGATAGTCCGACGACCGTATTTACTGCCAACATATCCGGGGATCTCATGGGTCGCTTCCCGATGATTCACCGATGACGTATGACTCGCACTTTTAATTAATCTGGGATTAATTTAATGAGAGAGAAAATTAATCTGGGATTAATTACGGAGATATTTTATTTGGGATAAAATATCATTAAGAGAGAGAAAACGATTAATTTATAATTAATCGATTAATTAATTTAGAAAACGATTAAGTTTTCTCTCTCTTAATGATATTTTATCCCAGATAAAATATCTCCGTAATTAATCCCAGATTAATTTTCTCTCTCATTAAATTAATCCCAAATTTATTAAAAGTGCGAGTCATACGTCATCGGTGAATCTTCGGGAAGCGACCTATGAGATCCCCGGATATGTTGGCAGTAAATTCGGTCGTCGGACTATCTGAACACGTAAGTACCTAGTACTACGTTTATACCGATTTACAAGACAAGGTTGGCTTCTAGCAAAGTGCCATGCCTACCCAATTCTCCAGAAACATGCTTACAGGAATAATCGATCTATATCAGGCGTAGTATACGTGGTATTGCGTATTTCTGTCCAGTATAGAATGATCACGTGTTAGGCCTGGGGCTGGAATTGTGTCTGCCCCGTACGAAGCACATGTCGGATGTCTGGTGACTAGTCTCTATAATCGGATAAACATGACATTGTCATTTTATCCCGATAGCTGCAGCATTTAAGAGAAGTAGTCATGTATCCTACGTGACCATTATCTCCATATGACTGAAGTGACACTTCCGTCTTGACATCACACCCAACACACTACGATTCTTAATATACCCAGCATTGGCGTACACATAACTTGTTAAAGCCCTGGACGAACGCAGCCAAAGTATATTGATTGTCACAAGTATTAGCGGTGCAAGTCTCAGGTTAAGACCAAATACATCTACCCTGATTTCGGACTTCCATAGACACATAGTCATACTACCAATGGAATTCCGAGGGGGTCTACCCAGAGCAAAGCTGTTTCCCGTACCATCGGTAAAACACAACCTCCTATTACACTTGCATGAGTATCCTATACTCAAATATATGAGAACTATGATGTTGTGCCCTCACAACGCGCACAAGTGTAATACTAGTCTTTTACGTATTTATCGATGTCCAATCTCGATAATACTCTAACTATGGATATTTAATGATTTATCCTTCATGGACTGATACTGTCTCATATCGTTCTCGGTCCAAGAACAAATCATAGGGACCTCTCATCATTTATACATCTAGGTGATCTAATCACAAATGATAAGAGTGCAATCTCCTTTGTCACATAGTTAATTTGTACAACAACACAATGATCTATACAAATAGTGACGATATGGGTCATAATTGTCCAACAATCTCCCACTTGGCCTATAGCCAATCACTCGAGTGTCTTACACCCGAACTATGTACGGTTGGCTCAAACTGCTGAGAAAAGGATTTCGTCAGCGGATTTGCATGATTATCGTCTGATGCGATTTATTCGATCATCACATCGCCATGATGTATGATTCGAACGAATCAGATGAATATCGATGTATATTTCTGGATCGTTGATGAGACCATTAATTCTTTAGCACGCGCTGACACCTAGCTCAGCTGCTAATAGAACTATATCTAATCTAATTAGATTTTTTATCGATCTAAATGGCTTCTATTGCTGCCTCAGCTGCAGCAATAACCCGTATTTGTTGTTTGTTTGGTAACAGTATCTTGCTTGGAAGATTTCCAGCTCACTGTACCATTATTCAAACTGTGTAGTACCGTTTGCGACTTATAGTCGTTTTATCGGTTTAGGAAACTTTCTACAGTGATCCCAGTCACTTCAAGTTTTCCTTCTCCATAGACTAAGACAGCATCCGTAGTTCTCTAAGATACTAAGTATGTTCTTAACTTCAATCCAGTGACTATCACTTGGATTGGCCAGTTTGTGAATCCATATGCTCAAAGCGTATGAGACACCAGGTCGCGTACATTTTTTAATGTACGAGTTCTCAGAGAGTTTTCTGAATGCCAAGCTTTCACCGATTTTATTATGGGAATATCATTTCCAAGAAATGACATATTATCATTATTTATAGGACAGCCACTGTCAGTGCGCTCCCACTAACCCTCTTATATACACAAGAATCATTTTCGTTTTGAAATAAATCATACACCATTATGATTACATCAAAACGACAATTCCAAGAACCTATGCTTGCTTCAATCCAAACATGGATCTAATAACCCGAAAACCTTGTTTGCTAGTTTTAGTACGACAAAACCGACAGAATGTTGTAAACATCCTCCAAAAGGTTTCCTTTTCAGGAAAGCGATTTTCTGTATAGCTGACATATTTCATAAATGAAACATGCAGTATTAGCAAGCATTATCCAAATGGATTTACCGTGTCAACAGGTAAAAGGTTGAATCGTAGTCAACACAGTGTTGATAACGATACATTTCTGTTAAAAGCCTAGCTTTATACGTTGGTATGTTGCCATCCATGTATGTCTTCCTAGAAGACTTATAAAGTACCAATAGGCACAATGCCTAGCGGTACATCAACTAGTATCCAAACTAAGTTGATATACATGGAATCCATTTTGGACTCATGGCATTTTGCCATAATTAGGGAGTCGATACCTAGTATCACTTCCTCATACGTAGTCAGTTGGTATGCCTCAAAAGATTAACATCTTCACGAGGTGAGATCAGAAACCCATACCCCAGGTTGTTTTCTGACTCTCTCCGACATACGGGGTTCTTGTGTATACGAAGATTAATGGTAATAGTTTCATCCTTGATGAACTATTTGTGTTCCATTAGGATTCGGTGCCTTGAACAGTATTACTCCGATTTTCATCAAGTCTTACTATCCTCCCACTTACCACTGCATATCGATATTCTTTTTAGGAAAACCGCATGGTGAGCAACAATCTAATTGTTCTCTCGTGATTTTTATAAGTACAATACTTTGGTATCCCTAGGATTACCTACAATTGGCACTTATCCAATTTGGGTTTTAGTTTGGTATCATCCAAACATATTCCCAGCATACCCAAATCATCAAGAATGAGAAACCCGGTTTCTTTCCTGTTCATATCTAATATGAAATCTGTCAAACAGATTATTATGGAACCTTATTCAAAATAAGTTCTTGCACTGTTAATGCTTATCCGTCAAATTGACTTGTTCCAGGAGGAGTCCTCATTTGAAAGAATACTTTACTCTTTCAAGTATTTGAGAAACTTATTGCTTAAGTATTTTCCATTACGGTCTTACCGTGACGGTATAATACTTTAGCCGATCTGTTTGTCTATTTCGTGTCGAAACTTAAAAGTTTCCGATTTGTGTTTCAAAAGAAACACATAACCATAACGCGATGCCACATCCGTAAAGGTCACGAAATATTCATATCCACCTCTAGCCTAGCTAGACATGGGCCACTTGCTTCACTATGAACTAGGGCTAACAGATTGGTGGCATTAACACTTTTACCAAGTAAATGTGTTATATGCACATTGCCCAATAAACTAGATTCATAGACTTTATTTGAATAGTATCAAATCAGTCCGAGTACTCACTCTTCAAAAGTGTAGATATACGATTCTTGTTTGATCGTGTCCCAGACAACGATACCACAATTATGTTTCATCTAATCAAATCAGTTTAAGCTATTGTTTGTCATTTTATACGTTTGAGATTTTATTTATATTCAAAATATAAATTCTGTTATTTCACATCTAATGGGTTTATCTCAATATCATCTTTATATAATAAAACACTTTAGTGTTCTAGAATATAAAGGTTCACCCGCAGCGGGTTATACACTGATATAGAGATAATGTATCTAGTCAAACTAGTTACATTATAACAGTTTTCTAATTTAAGTACGCACCCGAGGGTAGTTCCTAAAATTAGGTATCTACGGTTAAAACAGCGACTTTCGTCCCGTTTCCAATTCGCAGATAAATCTCTACTGAAGTCAGTATCCTGTTCAAAACAGATTCTGAATATCAATTCATATATTTATGTATCACACTAAGTATTTAAAATATAATTTTAATACTAGTAGTGAACATAATGTTGACAAACATATTTGAAGTCAGAGCCTTGCCCGTCTTCAATTCCTTCATGTCTACTTTGTCCAAACAGCAGTCACGCTTCCGCGATCCCGTTTGCCACATTTTAGGCAGACATTTTGGGATATGTCCTTTATGTTCCCAGAAGAGTATAATGATTTTGCCTTTGCCCTTTTCCACACTCCAGAAGCATTTGGCAAAGCCTTGGCATTCTGGAATATCGAAGTAAGTGCGCCTTGCGCTACTTGCCTTATTGCAAACTTTGACTTTGTCTCCTTGAGAATAGTCATTAACTCTCTAAGAGTTTATTATTGCAATATTTACTTCTAAAATCTATGTATAGATTTATGAAGATCCTTCAATTTCAATATCATACTTTAAGAATCTAATCCTTAGTTCTGATAAAGAAATTAATGAGTCTATATGACAAGTATAATGGATTAAGCATTAAAGTTATCATTAAATGAATATTCCAAATATCATGTTCCACTTATTTGCTTAACTCCAGGCTTAGGCCTAATACGTTATTTTATCAAGTAAAGTAACTTATTAGTTTCCAGGACCATCCTGAAATTTATTCCCAATTTGAAAATTAAGCCATTTAAATACATTTTCCATAAGATTATGTTTTAAATGTCAATCTTCCAATTATATCTTGATTCTAATAGTCCAACTATTTAATCAACGATTTGTGGTACTATATATTATAATGATTATTATAGTCCAACTATACAATCAAATATAATTTAAATCAATTAACCTTAATTATATTGATTACTATAGTCCAACTATAAAATCAACTATTAATTGAAATTTATTAATTCAAATATATTGATTACTATAATCCAATTATATAATCAACTATAATACAGTCCAACTGTTTATTAAAACAACAATTTAAATATTAGTCCAACTTACATTTAATTTTAACGACGAAATAATTTGAATGAACGCGTATGGCAAGTTACTAAAAGAATATTGCAAATTTAATACTCGCCTCCCAATATTTTTCGGCAAGCCTCTAATCCTCTGTCGAGTACTCGGGAAACCGTGTTTCCTATTGGGCTAGGATCCCGTTAAATATCACACAATCTTGACTTTGGCCAACAAATTGTATGATAATTATCTTATATATGCCAATAAATCCAATGTATTACCTAACCTTTTTCCTCTGAATCAACTAAGCCTTGGCTTTGGCACAACAAACTTAGTGATCCCAGTTAAGCGCGACCCATTGACCATGGAAAGCTTCGTAATCAATGTCGATGGACAAGAAGTGGTATTGACTTTGCCAACAAACCACAACTTGGACAAGACACTGATATGGAACAAAGCCTTCATGATTCAAACACATCCTCAATGGACAAAGGCCTTGACTTTGGTTAACATGCCAATGCCATTCTCGGATCTTGAGTGAGAATCACTCAATGGAAGGAAAAACGCTTAATATTGTTTGAGGGTTTTTCGCGTACAAATTGGCAACCAATTTATTATCTTTGTTAAGGTCTCATCATCATACACCTTTAAACATGCATTCTAAACACATAATAAAGCGCGTATAATAAAATAATAATGATATGCGGATGGATACTTTACATAATGATCCTATATCAAATCTCTCCATTTCTCTCTCCTACTAGCACAAATATTTCTTCTACCCGTTACACTACACTTCTAAAGAAACCTCATTTACATTGAGGGGAATAGGTGAGAAGAGAATACAAAGAGTATGGAGGTGATAAGGCTGGACACGCAGGTCCAGTTAATAAATTCCAAATTTATTACAACAATTTCTAAAATTGCCCCACCCATCTAATATCCATCTGATATACATTATCCGTGCATCACAATCATGTATTCACACAAGCATGTTATCAATCAATCTAATCCAATTAATTAATCTGATAATTAGTGACCATCCAATGTTCAAACAACGATTTGATTTTGTTCGAGTCAAACTCGTTTTGCGAATAAGTACATAAAATATGAATTCTCGAATTAAATTAAATTACACAATTAAATCCAATTCAATTTGTATTTAATTCTAATTTGCTATTTAATTCCAAATTAAATACTACACTTTATTAATGAACTTTTACGACTTAAATTCCAAATTTAATCCTTACGGGTCTCAAAGCCCGATTAACGTCCAACGTTAATTTAATTAAAGTCCAATGGGCTTTTAATTAATTTCTTAAGGCGTAGACTTTTGGTCAACTTGGTTCAAACCGATAACCAAAGTCCAATCAATTTTGCCTAAACCCAACTTGGTACAACCAAGCCCAATTACAACATAACAAGCCCAAATCCAATTTTAAGGCCCAATTAATTAAATTACAAAATCCAATTTCATAATTTAATTACCTAAAGTGTATAACACAATTAATCACCCAAATCAATATTTCCAAAACATCAAATTAGCCTAATTAATCATGCTTATCATTATTAAATCATGTCCAACACAATTTAACAAAAATCAAACCCAATTACATGCTTCAAGTGTCTCGGCCAAAGGGGAAATTTATGCTCAAATCAAATTCAATCCAATTAAATTCAATTCAACATTAAATCAATATCCCCAAATGATTTCCAACACATCCAATGAATCAAAAAATCAAAATCCAAGACAATTTAGGGCTTCTCAATTTTCGGCCAAGCCTCCAAAATTGGGGGAAAATGTTCCAAACACATTTTCATCAAATTGATCTAATCAATCCTCAATTAAACATCAATTAAGCATACTAATTCATCCAATTTCATTAAATCATGCCCAAATTCGTTTTACCCAATTTTAACCCTAAAATCAATTTCATGCTTTCAAAGGCTCAAGATACCATTGTTGGTGTGTTCTAAACATCCCAAGATCATAAACAAGCAAGAAAACAAGTGTGAATACTCATCAAAGGAGGTGCGGAATAATACTCACAATGAACGGATTGGATGCATCGAAGAACAAGCTTCATTTCCTCCTCTGTCAAGCTCGGTTTTCCTCACTGGTTTGGGCTCCATTTTTGACACTGTCCTCCAAGAAACCAGTCCTCAAAATCGGCCATGAATCAACCTCCATGGAAGCTCCAAGCTTGTGTTGATTCCTTGCTCATGTAGTGAGTTCCCTATCACCTTTGTATGGACTCATTTGTGTGCTAGCACTTGGTGATTTTTGCCATAAAAACCACTCCATTTCTTCTCCATCATTCTCGGAAAAACTGAAGAAAACAGAAGCAAGAATTTTGGTCCTTGACCGTGTGAGAGAGAAGAGCATTTTGGCTCCAAAATGAAAAGAGAGAGAGACCGATTGATTGGTGAGAGAGAGAGGGAAATTGTGTATCTAATACCAAATTAATTTCCAAAATTAATTATATATATTTTCTCTTTCCAAAAGTCAAGCATTAAAGCTTGCCATCATCTCAATCAATCAATCAAATGTCACATCACTCAAAGTGACATGTGATTTGACGCTTGATGTGACTAATAATTTGACGCATGATTTGACTTGCGTGCCCCACTCGAATTCAAAATGCGAATGCGCTCGCAAACAATCTCAAGCTCGGGTTCGCTAATTCCAAATTAACAAATTTTCCGTTGCGACGCAATTATACGATTACGCCTAGCGAAATCACTATTTACGTCGCTAACGAATTAATTCTAAATTAACTCGTTCGCCCGAATTAAAGTCTAATTTTAATTCCGTGTCGAAATCCAATTTCGTTTAATATATCGAATATATTAATTTATCGATTAATTCCAAATTAATCGTTATCTCTCTTTAATTGATATTTCATCCCAGATAAAATATCTCCGTAATTAATCCAAGATTAATTTTCTCTCTCATCAAATTAATCCCAGATTAATTAAGTGCGAGTCATACGTCATCGGTGAATCTTCGGGAAGCGACCCATGAGATCCCCGGATATGTTGGCAGTAAATTTGGTCATCGGACTATCTGAACACGTAAGTACCTAGTACTATGTTTATACAGATTTACAAGACAAGGTTGGCTTCTAGCAAAGCGCCATGCCTACCCAATTCTCCAGAAACATGCTTACAGGAATAAGCGATCTATATCAGGCGTAGTATACGCGGTATTGCGTATTTCTGTCCAGTATAGAATGATCACGTGTTAGGCCTTGGGCTGAAATTGTGTCTGCCCCATACGAAGCACATGTCGGATGTCTGGTGACTAGTCTCTATAATCGGATAAGCATGACCTTGTCATTTTATCCCGATAGCTGCAGCATTTAAGAGAACCAGTCCCGTATCCTACGTGACCATCATCTCCATATGACTGGAGTGACACTTCCGTCTTGATATCACACCCAACACACTACGATTCTCAATATACCCAGCATTGGCGTACACAGAACCTGTTAAAGCCCTGGACGACCGAGACCAAAGTATATTGATTGTCGCAAGTATTAGCGGTGCAAGTCTCAGGTTAAGACCAAATACACCTACCGTGATTTCGGACTTCCATAGACACATAGTCATACTACCAATGGAATTCCGAGGTGGTTTATCCAGAGCGGAGCTGTTTCCCGTACCATCGGTAAAACACAACCTCCTATTACACTTGCATGAGTATCCTATACTCAAAAATATGAGAACTATGCCGTTGTGCCCTCACAACGCGCAAAAGTGTAATACTAGTCTTTTACGTATTTATCGATGTCCAATCTCGATAATACTCTGACTATGGATATTTAATGATTTATCCTTCGTGGACTGATACTGTCTCATATCATTCTCGGTCCAGGAACAAATTATAGGGACCTCTCATCATTTATACATCTATGTGATCTAATCACAAATGATAAGAGTGCAATCTCCTTTGTCACATAGTTAATTTGTACAACAACACAATAATCTGTACAAATAGTGACTCTATGGGTCATAATTGTCCAACATATCCTTGGACCTTAGAGAATCCAACAGCATCGGGACGCAAATCGTCCAAAGATGTACCCTGATTTTTGTGGTGCGCATCGTGACGCACGAACTCTTCGCGTCGCGCGCATCGTGACGCACGAACTCTTCGCGTCGCGACTCGTAATGAACCAAAAGCATTCCTGGGAAAATTCCTAGATCTCGTCAGGATGCGGAGTGGTCTGCGTCGTGATGCAAGGCTAAAAATCAAGACTTTTCCTTCATTTCCTCATACATAATTGGCCCAACATCACACACAAGCAATCAACAACCATAAGTATCCAACATATCATCAACCATAAATCATATCAATTGAATATACACTACTTAATTCATATACCAAATTTACAAATTTGGGGGATTTCCCACCATCATCAATTTCTCATCACTAAATTATATAAACTTCAATTACCTTAGCTAAACTATATCCTCTAACCCTCAAATCATCAATTTGTAAACCTTGGGTTAAAGTTTCATTACCTCATTTCTCTTAGTTTCCTTCCTTTCTCATGTCTCATTTGTAGTTTTTCTTCTTCTTTGTTTGATGAAAAGGTGCTTAGCACTTGCCTCTTCTTTCTTATTTCCCTTCCTCTTCTTTCTTCTTCTTCTTCCTTTTCTTTTCTCTTTCTATGTTTTTTCTTCATTTTTTGTTTTCAAAATTGTGAATTTATGAATAGTAAGTCCTTATATAGTTGTCTATTTGAAAAAAAATAAGAGTGTAGAAATTTGGGGAAGTTTATGGAATTTAAAATAATGCCCTCGGATACTATTCATTCAAAATTTTTATCTGCGTTTTTGACATGCTTTTGTTTCGAATTTGAAAACATATTCAACACGAAAGTTGTAGATCTCGATCTTTCTGATGATATAAAATTCATAAAAAATGGAGTTCGTATGAGAATGTTATGGCCTAAATACTATGGGTTGTCCATAATGGAACATCTTACAATCCCACATCGAAGTTTCAAAGAATTTACTGTTTATTCATAAAGTCGTTCTACGAAAGTATATATGCTCGAACATAAATTTATATTACGTAACACATTTCCTCCGATATAATAGTACTACAGTCAAGGAGTAAACAGTAGTAGAGACCTCTGTGTAGGAATTCTCTAAGCTTCCCAAGATCATTTTCAAGCATTGAAAATACATGTGAATACAATCAACGAAGTTACGGAATACTTACATCGAGCGGTTGAGCGACGTGGTGGACAACAAAACTTCATTTTCTGGCATCTGTCAAGCTCGGCACTGAGCTGTGTGGAGGTCCTCCTATCACCTTCGCATGTCTCTTTGAGTGCTAGCTCTTGATTTTTTTGCCACAAAAACATCACACTTTGCTTCCCTTTTTCCTCCATTTTCACGGTCAAACCAGTGAGTTTTTTTTTTAGAAGAAAAATGGCATGTTGGCCGAGAGAGAAGAAGAAGAATTTTGGCTCCAAATTCGTGAACCAAGGAGAGAGAGAGATGGATGTTGTGTTTCAATATGTTAAGTGTATCTAATACACTTCCTTTGATTTCAAAAATCAAATAAAAAATATACAAATAATTAAAATAACAATAAATGTCATTCAAGCTTTCAAAAAGCTTTCCATCAACTCACATCACTCATGAATAGTGACAGGTGTCAATCACTCAAAGTGAAATACATCTATCACTTTATTGACGAATGATGTGACGCTAGATGCGACTAGCGATTTGACGCTTGATTTGACTTGCGTGCCGCACTCGAATTCGAAATGCGAATGCGCTCGCAAACAATCCCGGGCTCGGGTTCGCTAATTCCAAATTAATGAATTTTCCGTTGCGACGTAATTAAATGATTACGCCTAGCGAAATCACTATTCACGTCGCTAACGAATTAATTCTAAATTAACTCGTTCGCCCGAATTAAAATCCAATTTTAATTCTGCGTCGAAATCCAATTTCGTATAATATATCGAATATATTATTTTATCGATTAATTCCAAATTAATCGTTATCTCTCTTTAATTAATATTTTATCCCAGATAAAATATCTCCGCAATTAATCCCAGATTAATTTTCTCTCTCATCTAATTAATCCAAGATTAATTAAAAGTGCGAGTCATACGTCATCGGTGAATCTTCGGGAAACGACCCATGAGATCCCCTGATATGTTGGCAGTAAATTCGGTCGTCGGACTATCCGAACACGTAAGTACCTAGTACTACGTTTATACCGATTTACAAGACAATGTTGGCTTCTAGCAAAGCGCCATGCCTACCCAATTCTCCAGAAATATCCTTACAGGAATATAAGGATCTATATTAGGCGTAGTATATGTAGTATTGCGTATCTCAATCCAGTATCGGATGTCACGTGATAGGCCAGAGGCTGGAATTGTGTCTGCCCCGTATGAAGCACATGTCAGATCTCTGGTAACTAGTCTCTATAATCGGATATACATGACCTTGTCATAATATCCCGATAGCTACAGCATATAAGAGAACCAGTTACGTATCCTACGTGACTATCATCTCCACTATGACTGGAGTTATACTTCCGTCTTGACATCACACCCAACATACTATGATTCTCAATATACGCAGCAGAGGCGTACACAGAACCTGTTAAAGCTCTGGACGACCAAAACTAAAGTATATTGATTTTCGCAAGTATTAGCGGTGCAAGTCTCAGGTTAAGACCAAATACACCTACCCTGATTTCGGACTTCCATAGACACATAGTCATACTACCAATGGAATTCCGAGGGGGTCTATCTAGAGCGAAGCTGTTTCCCGTCTCATCGGTAAAACACAACCTCCTATTACACTTGCATGAGTATCCTATACCCAAATATATGAGAACTATGTCGTTGTGCCCTCACAACGCCCACAAGTGTAATATTAGTCTTTTACGCATTTATCGATGTCCATTCTCGATAATACTCTAACTAAGGATATTTAATGATTTATCCTTTGTGGACTGATACTGTCTCATATTATTCTCAATCCAGGAACAAATCATAACGACCTCATATCATTTATACATCTTGGTGATCTAATCACAAATGATAAGATAACAATCTCCTTTGTCACATAGTTAATTTGTATAACAACACCATGATCTGTACAAATAGTGACGTTATGGGTCATAATTGTCCAACAATCTCCCACTTGGCCTATAGCCAGTCACTCGAGTGTCTTACACCCGAACTATGTACGATTGGCTCAAATTGCTGAGAAAAGGCTTTCGTCAGCGGATTCGCATGATTATCATCTGATGCGATTTATACGATCATCACATCGCCATGATGTATGATCCGAACGAATCAGATGAATATCAAAGTATGTATCTGGATCGTTGATGAGACCATTAATTCTTTAGCCTGCGCTGTAGCCTAGCTCAGCTGCTAATAGAAGTATATCTAATCTAATTAGAGCTATTATCGAACCAAATGGCTTCTATTGATGCCTCAGCTGCAGCAATAACCCGCATTTGTTGTTTATTCGGTAACAGTATCTTGCTTGGAAGATTTCTACCTCACTGTTCCGTTATTCAAACTGTATAGTACCTTTTGCGACTTATAGTCATTTTTATCGGTTTAAGAAACTTGCAGCAGTGATCCCAGTCACTTCAAGTTCTCATTCTTCATAGTTTAAGACAACATCCTTAGATCTCTAAGATACTAATAGATGTTCTTAATATCAATCCAGTGACTATCACTTGTATTGGCCTGTTTGTGAATCCATATGCTCAAAGCATATGAGACACCAGGTCACGTAGATTTTTCAATGTACGAGTTCTCGGAGAGTTTTCTCGAAAGCCTAGCTTTCACCGATTATTATTGGAATATCATTTCCAAGAAATGATTTATTATCATTATTATAGGACATCCACTGTCATTGCACTCCCACTAACCTCCTATATACACAAGAATCATTTTCGTTTTGAATTAAATCATACTCTATTATGATTACATCAAAATGATAATTCTAATAACCTAATGCTTGCTTTAATCCAAACATGGATCAAATAACTTCCAAACCTTGTTTGCTAGTTTTGGTACGATAAAACCGACAGGATGTTATAAACATCCCCCGAAAGGTTTCCTTTTCAGGAAAGCGATTTTCCCGTTCAGCTGACATATTTCATAAATGAAACATGCAGCATTAGCAAGCATTATCCAAATGGATTTACCGTGGCAACAGGTAAAAGGTTTAATCGTAATCGACACAATGTTGATAACGATACATTTCTACTAAAAGCCTAGCTTTATAAGTTGGTATGTTGCCATCCATGTATGTCTTCCTTGAAGACTTATATAGTACCAATGGGCACAATGCCTTGCGGTACATCAACTAGTATCCAAACTTGGTTGATTTTCATGGAATCCATTTCGGACTTCATGGCACTTTGCCATAATTAGGGAGTCGATACCTTGTATCACTTCCTCATACGTAGTCAGGTTGTATACCTCAATAAGATTGACATCTTTATGAAGTGAGATCAGAAACACATACCCCAGGTTATTTTCTGACTCTCTCCGACTTACGTGGTTCTTGTGTATTCGAAGATTACTGGTATAGTTTCATCCTTGATGAACTATTAGTGTTCCATTAGGAATCGGTGCCTTGGAACAATATTACTCTGATTTTCATCGAGTTTTACTTTCTTCCCACTTACCACTGCATGTCGGTATTCCTCTTTAGAAAATCGCATGGCGAGCAACAATTACATTGTTCTCTTGTGAGTTGTATAAGTACTATACTTTGGTTTCCCTAAGATAACCTACAATTAGACACTTATCCAATTTGGGTTTTAGTTTGGTATCATCCAAACATATGCCTAGCATACCCAAATAATCAGGAATGAGAAACCCGATTTCTTTCCTGTTCATATCTAATATGAAATCAGTCTAATAGATTTTTATGGAACCTTATTCTAAATATGTTCTGCACTTTTTAAAGCTTATCCGTTGAAGGAAATGGTAGCTCAGAGCGACTCATAATAACCTTATCATGTCCAACAAAATTTGGTTTCTCTGTTCGGACACAACGTCAAACTGACGTGTTCCGGGAGGAGTCCTCATTGAAAGAATACTATACTCTTTCAAGTATATGAGAAACTTATTGCTTAAGTATTTTCATCATGGTCTAACCGTGATGGTTTAATACTTTAGCCGATCTGTTTGTCTATTTCGTGTCGAAACTCTAAAAGTTTCCGATTTATGTTTCGAAAGAAACACATAGCCATAACGCGATGCCACATCGTATAGGTCACGAAATATTCATATCCACTTCTAGCCTAGCTAGACATGGGCCCACTTGCTTCACTATGAACTAGGGTTAACAGATCGGTGGCATTGCACTTATACCGAGTAAAGGTGTTTTAGGCACTTTGCCCAATAATCTAGATTCATAGACTTTATTTGAATGGAATCAAATTAGTCCTAGTACCCACTCTTCGAAAGTGTGGATATACGAGTCTGTGTTAAATTGTGTCCCAGACAACAATGCCACAATATGTTTCATTTGATCAAATCAGTTTGAGCTATTTGTTTGTCATATATTATGTTTGAGATTTATTTATATTCAAAATATAAATTCTGTTATTCACATCTAATGTGTTTATCTCAATATCATCTTTATATAATAAAACACTTTAGTGTTCTAAAATATAAAGGTACACCCGCAATGGGTTAAACCCTGATATAGAGATAATGTATCTAGTCAAACTAGTTACATTTTAACAGTTTCCAAATTTAGGTACATACCCGTTGGTAGTTCTTAAACTTAGGTATCTACGGTTAAAACATCGATTTTCATCCCGTTTCCAATTCGGAGATTTATCTAATCTGAAGTCAGTATCCTGCTAATAGCAGATTCTGCACACCAGTACATATTTATATATCACACTAAGTATCTAAAATCTAATTTTAATACTAGTAGTGAACATATTTATGACAAACAGATTTGAAGTCAGAGCCTTGCTCGTCTTCAATTCCTTCATGTCTGCTTTGTCCAAACGGCAGTCACGCTTCCGCGATCCCGTTTGCCACAATTTAAGCAGACATTTTGGGATATGTCTTTTATCTTCCTTGAAGATTATAATGATTTTGCCTTTGCCCTTTTTCAATATTCCAAAAGCCATTGGCCAAGCCTTGGCACTCTAGAATATCGAAGTAAAGTGCGACTAGCGCTACTTGTCTTATTGCAAATTTTGACTTTGTCTCCTTGAGAATAGTCATTAACTCTCCAAGAGTTATTATTACAATTTTAGTACTTATAAAATCTATGTATAGATTTATGAAGATCCTTCAATTTCAGTATCATACTTTAAGGATCTAATCCTTAGTTCTGATTAAGAAATTAATGAGTCTACTATGACAAGCTTAATGGATTAAGCACTAAAGTTATCATCACATTAATCTTCCAAAGATCATGCTCTACTATTTGCTTTGTTGTTGGGGTTGGTGCTCAGAGCGCCAATCCGGACCGTATTTATGTCTGATTTATGAATACGAACATCCCATTTTCCATAATATTACTTATTTATGGTTGCACCTCTTGTTTTTATATACGTATTCGATCTGATTACGATTAGATTGAAACTAAATGTTGTTTAGTGATATGTATATATTACACAAAGGCCCGATAATATATAGTGAAGTACACAGTTACAAAGCTAGTTTGTAAATGACATTGGGAAGTGACACTGCTAAATGTATATTATCAAATATAGTTCATGGTCAATATTCACTAACACGGGTCGGTTAGTCAAATCTGTTGAGACCAGTACATATCGTAAATCGAGACTTGGTCCGATGGTTTATCCCAATGAACCATGAGTCTAGGGAGACTCGTATAAACGTGTAGGTGTTTATAGTGGATAAACACTGAACGACTCACCGTAGATTCTTAATGGATATACCAACGTCAATAAGAATCTTCTCGGGTTGAGTAGCATAGTGGTTCTTCGACTTGAGATACCACTGTGTATGTATGAGACATCTTCCACACTTAGATGGAAGTCACGTCACTGATCTATTTAGATCAGACCTCCGCCTGTTCGTTGGGTGTGGACCGATCCTCAGGATATCCTGTGTGTGTCAAGATAGGATCCGTCAGTTCTGTGTACAGAGCATAGGTAGTCCATATGTAATTAGCAGTCTGTTAAATATGTAGCCATAGTATACTTCGGAAGTAAGTTCCGAATGTTATTTAGAGATTGCAAATAGATACGTCGACGGGATAATTCCTATAGAGATTTGACGTTTACATCTATATCTCTGGGATTATCCGGATACCTGTGACGGAGGGATTATACGTATGCAATGACCTCGACCTGTATGATTCAGCTAGTTTATCCGTGGTCATCATAATTTACGGGTGGGTAAATTATGGACACGAAATTGGATTTTGTGACGGATATACCTGAATCTAGAGAGTCTCACTAATGAAATATACTCGTAGAGCACTAGGGCAACTTTTATGAATAATGATGATTATTTATAAATTGTTTAAACGTAAAACGAAAAATACATGCGAACGGGCCGAACCATCATTTCTAGTTAATATGTATTTGTATTTAATATATGATATTATTAAATACACATTAATAAATTTTCAAATAAAGGTATTTGACATATATCATTAATATATGTATTTGAGATATTTAAAGTAAATATAATACATATATTTGAGATATTTGTATTTAATTAATTATTTAATTATTTATTTCTTAAATGATTATTAATTTAAAATATAAATATATTACCAAATGATAAAGTTAGGAAATGATTATAAGTGTAAATTGTTGACTTTAAAGTAAAGGAAATGGTTGTCAAAATGGTTTTGACTTCCTAAGATATTTGTTTAAATTGTTTGAAAAATGAAAACATCTTTTTCCTTTACTACATGTAATTTTCGGCCCTAGACCTAAAATGAATATAAGTGTTATATCTTTTAAGTTGCAATGTTGACTTAGTTGAATAATTCATTAAAGTGTAATGATTTAGAAAACAAGTTGACAAGTTGTAATTTAATGAAACAAAAAATAAATATCTAGATATTTCTTCTACCAATTTCGGCCAAGGCTCCTTTTTTGGGTGAAGTATATATTGTTTCATTTCATTTTAGGGTTTAATAAGTTGATTTGATACAAAATAAACATAAAAGAAGTTGAGAGAAAATGCTTGGAGGCTAAAGAAGAAAGCTTTGAAAAATCTTGTTTTTGTAAGTTTTTCTTTAAATTCTTCAACATAGAAAATGTTTCTAATATGCTTAGCTTCATTTTGTGATGCTTTGATGTTATCTATACTCTTATAGTTTGTGTTTATATGGTTGTGAACTTTGATGAAAGATTGAAGCATGTAAGTAAGCTTGAAATTGTTTCAAAGCTTTACTTTTGATTTTTAGAAAATCAAGTTGCCATTCTAGAGTTGGTAAGCCACTCCTTGGTGACCTAGTATTGTTCTAGAGTTGTTTCAAAGTGGTGAGGCTATATTGGTGAAGTATTGAATGGATTAAAGTGTTGGATTTTAAAGATTTGGTAAAATTGGACAATTTAATAAAATTGAAAAATTATGGTTCATAACCTTCTCCAAATTGGGGGCTTTTCATATATGTGATTATTATGGTATGAATATGATGCATGTAAAATTTTTTGGGTTAATTGGATTTGATCTTGGCTATTTTTGAACAAAAAGACCAAATTGCAAAAAACTGAAAATTGGGGGTGCCCTCGGCAATTTCAGAAAAATTGGGGTATTTGTGTGAAATCTGATTTTGATGCATTAGATGTGTTGAAAAATATTAGAAATGATTTAGAATCATCAAAATTGTATTTGACCACTTATGACTAAAATGATCAATTTATAAAGTTTTGGGGCAATTCGGTAATTACCAAGAAATATGATCTCTTGTGTAATTTTTCAGAATTTGATAATTGGATAATTAAATAAATAAGTTTATTTGATTGATACGAGAAAAAATATTGAAATCCGAAAATTTTGATTTTCCGCGATTCCGCTGCGTTACCGATATTCCCCCTTAAAACCCCTTCAAAATGGTATCAGAGCGAGTCTGATTCTGGACACCCCGATATGATTAGCCCTTTAAATCTAATGTTTTTTCTTTTCTTTAACTTGATACATGCATGCTTTCATTTAATTTGATTAAATTTAAAGTGTACGACACTTTATGGAATATCCCCGCTTAATAAGGTTTTAAAGAAACTGGTATTTGGAATACTTGTTTCTTGGTCCGTCTTGTCAATACGATTTATTGAATATTTTTCCGTGACTACATCCGAGACCATGCCTCTACTGTGAGGGTGTAGCCGATATTAGAGATTTATTTACGCCCTAGCTGTCAGGGTTTTACACAAGTAACTTGAGTTTATCATTGACGAGTTTAACCTTGTGAACGTCTCCTTGTGGGCCTGCCTTAGCAGCGACAACGAGAAACGACCAGGACCGGAACCTAGGAGTCACTAGTGAGTGATTGACAATGAGTTGTCTACCTGTGAATATACGTAGGCGAGACTGTGCCTCTGCTGTGAATCGAAATATATTCATGGGGTCCTCTTCCCATTATGGAATTCGATTTAATTATTGAATTCTTTTTTTCCGTTGGGGATTACGGTATTACGTAAAATAGTGGGAGGCACTGCTAAGTTAAAAAATTCATTAACTTAGGCAGTGTGTATTATTATGGAAATAGCCGCTTGTTTGTTTTCCTTAATCTATATTAGATAGAATTAAATTTAATTCACTGCACACATATTTGATATGTTATCTGACTTGACTCTTGGTTGCAGTTATTCTAGAATAGGTTCTAGATACTACTAGACTATGATATTATTAGATTGGTCTAAACCATCGGGAACTATTGTTCCGATTTTCTTCAAAAATCAAGATGGATAATGACTTAATTTCTAAGTCATGATAGATAATCTATATAGATATCCCTTTTAGGATATAATACTTTAGAGAGAATAGTTTCTTATGCAGTAAGATTGACTTGAATTAGTTCATGTCTCGAGATTCTTGACTGGTATTAAGAAAGCCCCATTAGGTATTTGTTTATCTAGTAATGACGTTTTTAGCTTTAATGACCTATAGAGGCAATGTGTCTGACACAATTTGCTAATCAATTATTTGCAATGTTGTGAATAGTTGAATGCAAATAGTAAAGCTAAAGAAAGGAGATGCGTATAATTGTGTATAGAAAATATCGATTTTCACAATACTACAACTATAGGATTGGATACCAGATCTCCCATCTAGTTATTTAAAAATATTAGTTAACGATTGTTTTGATATTTGTTATCGGAACTCGCGACTATTGGATGTTACTTGTTCTTATAAACAATTGTTATATATTTTAAATATAACTAGTAGTGTCATTGGCGTAGAGATAAACATTAAGAAAAATTATTCGGTAAAAAAATAATTTAGAACAGATTTATGAGTTTAATTACTTAAGCATTAGATGCTTATTCCGTATGGTAAAGGATGGTTTGATACAAGATCACACCACACATCCTTATCCATTTAATGAATATTGTATTCAGGAAGGTGATTAAAATCTCGTTTAACCAATGATTTGTCATTGGACCACTAGATTCATTAAACTGATACATTAGATGTATGTAGTTTTAATGAATTATAATTGCTTAAGGTAGTTTTCTTTACTTCGTAACTTAGTTTATGAATTGTCATAACTTAGTTACGTGTTTCTGAAGGAACACATATTGAACGTCTTGAAATGATCAAGAACTTTCAATCTGTTCTACTGAAACGCATATTGTACATATTTGACTAGTTCAAATATATTCAATCTGAAATTTTGAAAACGTGATCCTTAAAATTCATAACAAGTCTTTGAATTGTTCAAATATATTTGATACGATCAAACATATGAATTTAAAGCAATTAGTTCTAAGGTTATTCAGTGAATATGATTCTTATTCAATATTATTCTTCCACGATTCCATCTTGATGGAATTGAGTAGTGGCAGCAGTCGAATCTTATATGATTTGATTCGTTTGATATTGAATGTTACCAAATTAGTTTCAATACTCTTGGGGATATGCTTCAGTAACACTAGTTCATTTTTTTAATTTAGGTTCCATTAATTTCCACAATTACATATATGATACGTACATGTAGAAAATCCTAATCTTGAAAAGTTTGAGATTTGAATCTTTCTTTTATATAATAGTTATATAATGGAAATTACTTACACCTCGGAGGTATAAGTAAAAGTTTATCATTTATTCTATTTTATAGAATATTGTATTCTATTTAATAAAATATCTTTCCTACGATCCTAAGTAATAAAATCATTTTATTACTTGGTGTGTAACATCAGATGTTAATTATTGTAGAAAAGACTTGACTTATTGAAGTCAAATGTGAGAATGATAAACTATAATTGGAACTACGTAATTAATAAGATGAAACAACCCTTATACATCTTCTATATAAGTTTAATAGGATATCATAATCATTTACGAGTATTTGATACTTAATAATTCTGTTGTTTTCTTACCGAAGAAAATTATCATATAACTTATAATGGAAGCGATATTTGATATCGATTCTGGAAGTTCACCATTGAACCATAGATCTAAGATTGTTCATAGCCTACTACGATCAGGTTTTGAACTTGATTTTGCTTTCATTATGAATTAGTTCATGAAATGTGCTAATTGTTTGCGCAGCGAAAGCAGTGTGAGCTTATTAAAGGTTTGACCTTTATAGTATGACAGTGAGAAAAGTTATACTCAGCAATCTATTGTAGATTGTGAGAAAACTTATCTCTAGTAACAGTAATTGAAAAATTATAGATATATTAGTTAATGTTGATATTAAATTGTACATTTTAGCTAAAGAATGCAAAATGGCGTTTTTTGAATGACTTATTCAGATAAGAGATCAGTTGTGATTTTTTTGTTTGAAGAGTTCATTCTGGAATGGCCCTAGAGTTTGTGTTCTGTTGAGATCGCAGTTTAATGTGCTAGCTTATAGAGCCTATTGTAGACTCGGATAAGTGTTCCAGAAATCCGTGTTCTCTATTTTTGACATTAGTCAGATTGTCTGATCTTGTCAAAGTATAGAGGATACATATGTGATTGAAGGGTTAGTGGGAGCGTACAAATTACTTTCTAGTGTTATATATCCTATAACATTATCATTATTATAGTAATAATGAGATGTTTGTCAGGTAAAAGATTTACCTAAGTCTTCTTTACTCCATGAAAGCAGTGGGAGTAGTCTCTGTTATATTTGATATAAAGTTTTATATAAGATGTAAAACTAAGAGACTTGTGAGATACTCCTATTAGTCGTGCATTAGATATGATCTATTAAAGGACATAACTAGGCTATCTGTATGACAGTTAGTATAACTGTTGGACAGTTATTGTGTGTCTTATATAAAGTATTCATCTTTCGTAAAAGATGATTCCTTTTTCGAAAAAGATATTGATTAGAATGTCTAATCAATTTTATGTATCATTGATGATGACATAATAAATACTTTATAATGTGCGATTGTAGATATCGATTTAATCGTAATGTTACGAGTTATTTTGATATCTTATAGACCATAGGATGGATCTTGAAACACGTTCTTTGTGATCTTTGAGATATTAAGAACGAGTTTCTAATTCTTGGAGAATACATTCTGCAACCATAGGGTCATATTAGTTTTGAGACTAATTATGACGTTAGACAGTCTACGTCATAAAGAGTCACAAAAGATGCAGTGGGAGTGTCACGCATGATTCTACTATTTAGTGGATTTAGATGCAACTTATGAAGTATTGACTTATGAAGTTGCATAATGACCTTATAATTAGAAGTTTTATATGGTGTTGTGCTTGCGGTTGTCCGCATAATATTTTGGATTTGATCCCTGAATACTTGGACAACTCAATAGCTGTAGCACAATACTGATGTAGCGTCTCAATCATATTAATGTATAATTTAGATTCGACAAAATATGAAAGATGCTGGCTATGGGAAACGATTGAGTTTGTTTGACATACTCATTATGATATAACAGACTTACTTCTTGTTGACTACCTCTTAAGTGCTAGGTGAGTTTTTGAGGGCTATGTGTATACGATGCACATTGAGATGTGTATATGATACCGTGGATTGGCACAAGAGCAAGTGGGAGAAATTGTTGGGGTTGGTGCTCAGAGCGCCAATCCGGACCATATTTATGTCTGATTCATGAATACGAACACCCATTTTCCATAATATTACTTATTTATGGTTGCACCTCTTGTTTTTATATACGTATTCGATCTGATTACGATTAGATTGAAACTAAATGTTGTTTAGTGATATGTAAACATTAGACAAAGGCCCGATAATATATAATGCAGTACACAGTTACAAAGCTAGTTTGTAATTGACATTGGGAAGTGTCACTGCTAAATGTATATTATCAAATATAGTTCATGGTCAAGATTCACTGACACGGGTCGGTTAGTCAAATCTGTTGAGACCAGTACATGTCGTATATCGAGACTTGGTCCGATGGTTTATCCCAAAGAACCATGAGTCTAGGGAGACTCATATAGACGTGTAGGTGTTTATAGTGGATAAACATTGAACGGCTCACCAAAGATTCTTAATGGATGATACACCAACGTCAATAAGAATCTTCTCGGGTTGAGTAGCATAGTGGTCCTTCGACTTGAGATACCATTGTGGTTGTATGAGACATCTTCCACACTTAGATGGCAGTCAAGTCACCGATCTATTTAGATCAGACCTCCGCCTGTTCGTTGGGTATGGACCGATCCTCAGGATATCCTGTGTGTGTCAAGATATGATCCGTCAGTTCTGTGTACAGAGCATAAGTAGTCCATATGTAATTAGCAGTCTGTTAAATCTGTGGCCACAGTATACTTCGGAAGTAAGTTCCGAATGTTATTTAGAGATTGCTAATAGATACGTCGACGGGATAATACCTATAGAGATTTGACGTTTACATCTATATCTCTGGGATTATCCGGATACCTGTGACGGAGGGATTATATGTATGCAATGACCTCGACCTGTATGATTCAGCTAGTTTATCTGTGGTCGTCATAATTTACGGGTGGGTAAATTATGGACATGAAATTGGATTTTGTGACGGATATACCTGAATCTAGAGAGTCTCACTAATGAAATATACTCGTTGAGTACTAGGGCAACTTTTATGAATAATGATGATTATTTATAAATCGTTTAAACGTTAAATGAAAAATACATGCGAACGGGCCGAACCATCATTTCCTAGTTAATGTGTATTTGTATTTAATATATGATATTATTAAATACACATTAATAAATTATCAAATAAAGGTATTTGATATATATATCATTAATATATGTATTTGAGATATTTAAAGTATATATAATACATATATTTGAGATATTTGTATTTAATTATTTAATTGTTAATTATTAATATAATTAAAATATAAATATCTTACCAAATGATAAAGTTAGTAAATTATTATAGTGTAAATTGTTGACTTTAAAGTAAAGGAAAAGGTTGTCAAAATGGTTTTGACTTCCTAAGATATTTGTTTAAATTGTTTGAAAATGAAAATATATTTTTCCTTTACTAAATGTAATTTTCGGCCCTAGACCTAAAATGAATATAAGTGTTATATCTTTTAAGTTGCAATTGTTGACTTAGTTGAATAATTATTAAAGTGTAATGATTTAGAAAAACAAGTTGACAAGTTGTATTTAAATGAAACAAAAAATAAATATCTAGATATTTCTTCTGCCAATTTCGGCCAAGGCTCCTTTGGGTGAAGTATATATTGTTTCATTTAATTTTAGGGTTTAATAAGTTCATTTGATACAAAATAAACATAAAAGAAGTTGAGAGAAAAGGCTTGGAAGCTAAAGAAGAAAGCTTGGAAAAATCTTGTTTTTGTAAGTTTTTCTTTAAAGTCTTCAACATAGAAAATGTTTCTAATATGCTTAGCTTAATTCAGCCCTGACTCATTCTTCTCAAACCTCGCTAAATTATTAGTAACAAACGTGCTCATGAAAACTTCTAAGGAAGATTTCTGCTCAGCTCTTTGATAGTCGAAGCCAGATGAATGTTGCAAGGCATTCTCTGTATTAGCATATGATAGGTTCGGATGATAACGATGTTGGACAATTATGACCCATAGCGTCACTATTTGTACAGATCATGGTGTTGTTGTACAAATTAACTATGTGACAAAGGAAATTGCTTTTTTATCATTTGTGATTAGATCACCAAGATGTATAAATGATGAAAGGTACTCTTGATTAGTTTCTGGATTGAGATGATATGAGACAATATCAATCCACGAAGGTTTAATCATTAAATATCCCTAGTCAGAGTATTATCGAGATTGGACATCGATAATGCGTAAAAGACTAGTATTACACTTGTGCGCGTTGTGAGGGCATAACGGCATAGTTCTCATATATTTGGGTATAGGATACTCTTGCAAGTGTAGTAGGAGGTTGTGTTTTACCGATGGTACGGGAAACAGCTTCGCTCTGGATAGACCCCCTCGGAATTCCATTGGTAGTATGACTATATGTCTATGGAAGTCCGAATCAGGGTTGGTGTATTTGGTCTTAACCTGAGACTTGCACCGCTAATACTTGCGACAATCAATATACTTTGGTTTTGGTCATCCATGGCTTTAACAGGTTCTGTGTACGCCTCTTCTGGGTATATTGAGAATCGTAGTGTATTGGGTGTGATGTCGAGATGGAAGTATCACTCTAGTCATAGTGGAGATGATGATCACGTAGGATACGGTACTGGTGCTCTTATGTACTGCAGTCATCGGGATATATGACTAGGTCATGATTATCCGATATAGAGGCTAGTTACCAGAGATCTGATATATGCTTCGTACAGGGCAGACACATTTCCAGCCCCGGGCCTAGCACGTGACATCCGATGCTGGATCGAAATACGCAATACTACGTTTACTACGCCTGATATAGATCACATATTTCTGTAAGGATATTTCTGGAGAATTGGGTAGGCATGGCGTTTTGCTAGAAGCCAACCTTGTCTTGTAAATCAGTACAAATGTATTACTAGGTACTTACATGTTCGGATAGTCCGACGACCGGATTTACTGCCAACATATCCGGGGATCTCATGGGTCGCTTCCCGAAGATTCACCGATGACGTATGACTAGCACTTTATTAATCTGGGATTAATTAGTAGAGAGAGAAAATTAATCTGGGATTAATTACGGAGATATTTTATCTGGGATAAAATATTAATAAAGAGAGAGAACGATTAATTTGAAATTAATCGATAAAATAATATATTCGATATATTATACGAAATTGGATTTCGACGTAGATTTAAAATTAGATTTTAATTCGGGCAAACGAGTTAATTTGGAATTAATTCGTTAGTGATGTGAATAGTAATTTTGCTAGGCATAATTATTTAATTACGTCGCAACGAAAATTTGTTAATTTGGAATTAGCAAACCCGAGCCCGGGTGTGTTTGCGGGCGCACTCGCATTGCGAATTTAAGTGCGGCCCACAAGTCACATCTAGCGTCAAATCACTAGTCAATCAATTGATGTGACAACTTGTCACCTGATTGATGTGAATAGTTGATGGGAGTGGTTAAGGCTTTAAAGCCTTTGACTTTTGGAATTTTGGTTTGGTTTTTGGTATTTGATTTTTGGAAAATCAAAACCAAATAATACTTAACATATTTTCCTCTCTTTCTCTTTTATCACTCACGGTTGGAGCCAAAATCCCATCTCTCTCTCTCACGGTCTTGGACCATATTTCTCTTCTTCTGTTTTCTGCAACTGCCGTGAACAAATGAGAAGAAAAGTGATGATTTTGTTGCAAAATCAAGAGTGCTAGCACACAATGGAGTCATCCTAAGGTGATAGGGAAACCTACTTGTGAGCATGTAATCACTTCACCAAGCTTGGAGCATCAATGGAGGACCATGTCTGATTTTTTGGGGAGCCAAAACTGTTCACTGCCGTGAGCTTCCAAGGACGGGAGAAAAATTTTTGTTCTTCGCCGCATCGCCTCAACCGATCGATGTAAGTATTACACAACTTCTTCGTGTATTCGCATGTATGTTTCATTGCTTTAAATTGATCCTTGGGACCTTAGAGAGACCCAACAATGGTATCTTGAGCCAATTGAGCATGAAACTTGATTTAGGGTTAAAATTGGGTAAATTGTATTTGAGCATGATTTGGTAAAATTTATTGATTGAGTATGCTTAAATGATGTTTAATTGAAATTTGATTGGATCAATTTTGCCCAAAAAGATTGGCTTGGCTGATCTACTACTTGCCCTAATGTCTTGGTATTTTGTTTCGTTGATCATTGGATGACTTGAAACGATTGGGAATGTGGATTTAATGTTGAATTGGATTGAATTCGAATCGGACATAAAAATACCCTAATTGCCGAGACTTGATAAGCATGGGAAATGAGTTTGATTTTTGATTAAAATGTGTTGGACATGTTTTAATGTTAATGAGCATAATTAATTAGGCTAATTGGTGTTTTGGAAATATTGATTTGGTTGATTAATTATGGCTTACACTTTGAGTAATTAAATTGTGAAATTGGAATTTTGGAATTTAATTATGTTGGGCTTAAATTGGATTTGGGCTTGTAATGTTGTATTTCGGCTTATCGGGCTTGGTTGTACCAAGATGGGTTTAGGCTAAATTGGTTGGATCCAATTGGGCCCAAAACCATTTCCATAAAGTCCAATTTTGACTTAATGGACCTTAATATATTAATTGGGCCTAATGGGCCTAATTGGTTTCTATGCATATAAGGGTGATTCCTTTAAATGGGTTTTAGTCTTTGGGTTTGACCCATGTTGACCAAAAGTCCACGCCTTAAGAAATTAATTAAAATCCCATTGGACTTTAATTAAATGAACATTGGATGTTAATCGGGCTTTGAGACCCGTAACGATTAAATTTGGAATTTAAGTCGTAAAGGTTCGTTAATAAAGTGTAATATTTAATTTGGAATTAAATAGCGAATTAGTATTAAATGCAAATTGAATTGGATTTAATTTTATAGTTAATATAATTCAAGAATTTGTACTTTGAGTACTTATTCGCAAAAAGAGTTTGACTCGCGTAAAATCAAATCGTTGTTTGAACATTGGATGGTCATTAATTGTCAGATTAATTAATTGGATTAGATTGATTGATAACATGCTTGTGTGAATACATGGTTGCGATGCATGAATAATGTATATCGGATGGATATTAGATGGGTGGGGCAATTTTGGAAATTATTGTAATAAATTTAGAATTTATTAATTGGACCTGCGTGTCCAGCCTATTACCTCCTTACTCTTTGTATTTCTCTTCTCACCTATTCCCCTCAATGTAAATGAGGTTTCTTTAGAAGTGTTATGTAACGGGTAAAAGCAATACTTGTGCTAGCGGAGAGAGTAAAGAAAGAGATTTGTTCTAGGAACAATGTGTTAAGTATTCATCCGCATATCATTATTATTTTATTATATGCGCCTTAATATGTGTTTAGAATGCATGTTTAAGGTGTATGATGATGAGACCTTAACAAAGATAATAAATTGGTTGCCAATTTGCTCGCGAAAAACCCTTAACATCATATTAAGCATTTTTCCTTCCATTGAGTGATTCTTACTCAAGATCTAAGACTGGCATTGGTTTATTGGCCAAAGTCAAGACTTTTGTCCATCGAGGATGTGTTTGAATCATGAAGGCTTTGTTCCATATTGGTGTCTTGTCCAAGTTGTGATTTATTGGCCAAAGTCAAGATCACTTCTTGTCCATCGACATTGATTACGAAGTTTTCCATGGTCAATGGGTTTCACTTAACTCGGATCACTAAGTTTGTTGTGCCAAATCCAAGGCTTAGTTGATTCAGAGGAAAAAGGTTAGGCAATATATTGGATATATTGGCATATATAAGATATATGTTTTGGACTTGGATGTCCACCTACTGGATCTAGGAATTGGATAGGATCCAATTGATCTTAGAGATCTACCTAGTTAATTATCTTACAATTTGTTGGCCAAAGTCAAGAATGTGTGTTATTTAACGGGATCCTAGCCCACTAGGAAACAAGGTTTCCCGAGTACTCCTCAGAGGGTTAGAGGCTCGCCGAAAAATAGTGGGAGGCAAGTATTAAATTTGCAATATTCGTTTAGTAACTTGCCATACGCGCTCATTTCAAATTAATTCGTTGATATAAATTAATATATTAGTTGGACTAATATTTAATTGTTGTTTTAAATTAAACAGTTGGACTGTATTCAAACTATTTCATTTATAGTTGATTATATAATTGGATTATAGTAATCAATATATTTGAATTAACTAATTTCAATTTATAGTTGATTTTATAATTGGATTATAGTAATCAATATAATTGAAGTTAACTAATTTAAATTATAGTTGATTATATAGTTGGACTATAGTAATCATTATAATGAATAGTACCTAAAAATCGTTGATTAAATAGTTGGACTATTAGAATCAAGATAAAATTAAAAGATTGGCATTTAAAATATAGTCATAGGGAAAATGTATTTAAATGGTTTAATTTTCAAATTGGGAATAACGTTTCAGGATAGTCCTGAAAACTGAGAAGTTACTTTATTTGATAAAATAACATCTTGGGCCTAAGCCCGGAGTTAAGCAAATAGTAGAACATGATATTTGGAATATTCATATAATGATAACTTTAGTGCTTAATCCGATAAGCTTGCCAAATAGACTCATTAATTTCTTAATTAGAACTAAGGATTAGATCATTATAGTATGATAATGAAATTGAAGGATCTTCATAGATCTATTTTAGATCTTAGAAGTACTAAATTGCAAAAGTAAACTATTGGAGAGTTAATGGCTATACTCAATGACACAAAGCCAAAGTTTACAATAAGGCAAGAAGTGCAAGGCGCACCTTACTTCGACATCCCAGAAGGCCAAAGCTTGGCCAAAGGCTTCTGGAGTGTGGAAAAGGGCAAAGTCAAAATCATTATAATCTTCTGGGAAGACAAATGATATATCCCAAAATGTCTGGCTAAATTGTGGCAAATGGGGTCACTGAAGCGTGACTGCCGTATGGACAAGGCAGACATGAAGAAATTGAAGAACGGGTAAGGCTTTGACTTCAAACATGTTTGTCATAACATGTTCACTACTAGTATTAAAATTGAATTTTAGATACTGAGTGTGGTACGTAAAAATATGCATTGATGTGCAGAATCTGCTGAGAGCAGGATACTGACTTCAGTTGAGATTAATATGCGAATTGAAAACGGGACGAGAGTCGCTGTTTTGACCGTAGAAACCTAAGTTTAGGAACTACCTTTCGGGTGTGTACTTAAATTAGGAAACTGTTAAAATGTAACTAGTTTGACTAGATACATTATCTCTATATCAGGATTTAACCCGTTGCCGGTATACCTTTATATTCTAGAACACTAAAGTGTTTTATTTTTATAAAGATGATATTGAGATAAACACATTAGATGTGAATAACAGTATTTATATTTTGAATATAAATAAATCTCAAACATATAACATGACAAATAAATAGCTCAAACTGATTTAATCAGTTCAAACTTAAATGTGGCATTGTTGTCTGGGACACAAATAACAAGACTCGTATATCCACACTTTCGAAGAGTGGGTACTAGGACAAATTTGATTCCATTCAAATAATATCTACGAATCTAATTTATTGGGCAAAGTGCCTTAAACAACTTTACTTGGTAAAAGTGCAAGTGCCACCGATCTGTTAGACCTTATTCATAGTGACGTAAGTTGGCCCATGTCTAGCTAGGCTAGATGTGGATATGAATATTTCGTGACCTTTACGGATGTGGCATTGCGTTATGGTTATGTGTTTCTTTTGAAACACAAATCAGAAACTTGTAGAGTTTCGACACGAAATAGACAAACAGATCGGCTAAACTATTAAACCGTCACGGTTAGACTATGATGAAAATACTTAAGCAATAAGTTTCTCAAATACTTGAAAGCGTATAGTATTCTTTCAACGAGGACTCCTCCCGGAACACATCATTTGACGGTGTGTCTGTATGGAGAAACCGAGTTTTGTTGGACATGATAAGGTTAATCATGAGTCGCTCTGAGCTACCATTTCCTTCAACGGATACGCATTTAACAGTGCAAGACTTATTTAGAATAAGATTCCATAAAAATATGTTTGACAGACTTCATATTAGATATGAACAGGAAAAAAACCAGGTTTTCTCATTCCTGAAGATTTGGGAATGATGGGAATATGTTTGGATGATACCAAACTAGAACCAAAATCGGATAAGTGTATAATTGTAGGTTATCCTAGGGATACCAAAGTATAGTACTTATACAACTCACTAGAGAACAATTTAATTGTTGCTCACCATGCGGTTTTTTTCTAAGAGGAATACCGATATGCAGTGGTAAGTGGGAGGATAGTAAAACTCGATGAAAATCAAAGTAATACTATTCCAGGCACCGATTCCTAATAGAACACAAATAGTTCATCAAGGATGAAACTATACCAATAATCTTCGAATACACAAGAACCGCGTAGGTCGGAGAGAGTCTGAAAACAACCTGGGGTATAGGTTTCTGATCTCACCTCATAAAGATGTCAATCTTATTGAGGAATACGAACTGACTACATATGAGGAAGTGATACATGGTATCGACTCCCTATTATGGAAAAGTGCCATGATGTCCGAAATGGATTCCATGTATACCAACTATGTTTGGACACTAGTTGTTGTACCGCAAGGCATTGTGCCTATTGGTACTTTAAGTCTTCAAGGAAGACATACATGGAAGGCAACTGTTGGGATGTATGCCCTAGAGCTACATGTGATGTAAACGGCTTCATGTGTTTAGAAATAAAATGATGCATTATTCATTTATCTAATTGTTTGTTCAATATCGCATATTATATATCTTCATAAATACCATAGATTACTTATGTACCTTCAGACTTGGTGTATGAACGTCATGCACCAGAGGATTTAAGACTGAAGTTAGTAATCTTAAATAGTCCATAGAGAGCAAACAAACCAGGTACTTTGTTTGTGGTTTACCTATAGCTGCGGTCCATTCTATATTTGGATGACGATCTTAATCCGGATCGTCCATGTAGAGACATGAGAATGAAGGCACCTTATATGATGTGATCATATAGGACTGGGCCTAGATAGAAATGACATTCTTATAATATTCGTTAAACAAATAAAGTCATTTCGATCTACTTGATGGTCATATATGGATTGATCTTAATCCTGAGTATACTACGAACTCCTGCATAACGGGTTATGTCCTTTGATTTACAAAGGTGAGGTTGGTGTTGCAATCCCAACCAATAACTACGTACTTTAAGGGCATAGTCTGTTATGTAGCTGGGAACGTTTTACATAGACGTGGAATTCACTCATTCTTACGAGAAGTAGATGAGTATCTCTCTTAAAGGTTGATTCGGTACTTGAACGGTTTGAGCGCTCAAGTTTTTCTATTACGAATAGAAAGATTAATATTCATAACAGTTGTGAATAAATCATTCATTAGAGAATCAATGGTACTTAAGGTAAAAATAATTAGAATGGTATAACGGACATTATGACCCAGCTCTAATTACGAGATATTCGTGAAGGATCAATTCATATGCAATGACTATATCGGTGGACACCAAATTGGTTCGGCTTAATATTTCATCTACGGCAATGAGAGTGCAACTTCGGAATTTTAGTGGAATAATTCAAAGTTAATAATTCGGAATATTTAATTAAGAGCTTAATTAGTATTTTGAGATTATTGGAGCTCGGAACCGTAGGTCCACTTGGTCCCCGTCCTAGATCGATATACTTTAGCGGAGCTAATATAATTGGACGGTCCAATTATATACTCACAAAGAATAAATATTATTAATATGATTAATAACATTAATTAATCACACTTGAGACTTTATATTAAAAGTTAATATAAGGTATTAATAATTATATGATATGTTGGCAGTAAATCTGATTGTCGGACTATCCGAACATGTGCGTACCCCATACCACGTTCTTACCGATTTACAAGACATGGTTGGCTTCTAGCAAAGCACCGTGCCTACCCAATTCTCCAGAAATATTCAACGAAGAATATATAATCTTTATCAAGCTTAGTATAATAAATATTGCGTATTTCGATCCAGTATCGGATGTCGCATGCTAGGCCTGGGGCTGGAATTGTGTCGTCCCGTATGAAGCATATATCGGATCACTAGCAACTAGTCTTTTTAATCGGATAATCATGACCTTGTCATATTATCCTGATAGTTGCAGCATTTAAGAGTACCAGTTCTATATCATATGTGATCATCATTGACCGATGCTTTCACACGCGTATAACGCAAGTGCACATATCGTTCAAGTAGTATAAAAAGTATCGATCCCACGAGGACTTAATACATAATCTATTAATTTTATGAGGTCAAATGATTACTAATATCTAACAGATTGATTGATTGATTGGAATGATGATGATTTTAAACTTAAAAACAAGTAAATTAAATTACGTGAAATTAAATTAAATGAAATTCAATATTAAGAAACTATCCAGGGTTGTGATTTCTTCCAATATCTAATTAAAGATGAAGTGGTTATTTCATGTTTGTGTAATATATCAGTTTACTAACCTGGAACACAAAATTATGCAAAAGCCTTTGTCGATGGTCAGATGCAAATACCCAGTATAACCCAATTGAACCATATGTCTATGTCAACCAAATTACCTGGATTCATTAAGATTAAATTCCAATTGTGGTTACCCCCGCCCGACAGGTATATGTCTATCCTGTAAGGAAATATATTAAAGGGTTATCTATCCTCAAGGAAGATTGTGGGCTATTAAGTCTAAGGCTGAAACCTAAAATTCCTTTGTCAAGTTTATTTTAGATTTACCAGATCAATCTTATTAATGGCCAGTTAACAAGACGCATTAAGCTTAAGACTTAATAAGTAAACCTTTAAATTACCCAAACTATAAAATAACCCCTTATAAACCGATATATTAGAATTCATCACAAACCCAGATAACGGGCTTAGCTATGACACATTTCTAATGCTAATAAAAGCTTAAATAAAATAAAAGACATAAAGTAAATGCTGGAAATTAAATAAAGTAAATTACAATAAAAGAAAATACTAGGGCTAGAGGATCTACTTTTATCACTACAATTTTTGATATCTCCCTTAATATAATATATTAACTTATGCGATATTACCAACCAGCCATATAGGCGGTAACCTGATTAAGTCAAATTAAGTCTGACCGACCATAAAGGCGGTATCATTATTTGTCCATAAACAAGCCATATAGGCGGTAATTACCAACCGACCAACCAGGCGGTATCCATGCTTAGTCAGGTTAAAACCAGTTTATAATTAATTTCCAACCGACCAATATAGCGGTATCCTTGTTAAGTGAAATTTTAAATAGTGAATATATTATAATTAAGGGAGATTAATCTAAATAGCTGTAATAAAAGTTTTACATTTCACTCTAGCAGGGGGAAGTTACCTCCTCATTGCTGAATAGTAAAAACTGAAAAAGTAAAGAAAGTAAATTACTGAAGAAGTAAAGAAAGTAAATTACTATTACAGAAAGTAAATAAAATTAATTAAAAAACTGAAATTTAAAGAAAACTAGATACAAACTCCTTATTTATTCAGAGAATTATAGAGGAAGGTACATCTGAAACTGAAATTTCGAGCTGAATTTATAGGGGTCGATAGGCCATGCGCGTCGCGACACGAAAGACTCTTCGCATCGCGACGCGCCGTGATTTGCGGCGTGTCTTGCGGAGAGTTCGACACGTGGCATGTGGATAAGGTGATAAGGTGACACGTGGCAAGCAGCATCGGCAGCTCAATAATGGTGCTGACATGGCGATGACATGGCAATGACATGGCGACACGTGGCGATGTGGATTGTCGACACCATAGGATTGCGACACGTGTCATACAGTGATTGGCTGATGATGACCTGGCGGTGATGTGGCAAGCTGACTCGTCTGCTGCTGACATGGCTGACACGTGGATGACAGGTGACGATGGCGATTGTCGGCACCATAAGATTGTGACACGTGTCATGGCGCACGTTAGCAGATCTCCTCTAATGTTGATATGTGGCAGGAGCACGTTAGCATCCGGTGCATGTTAGCAGACTTCTCAGATTTTGACATGTGGCATGGTGTATTTTAGCATGAAGTGGTGCAAGTTAGCATAGGCCGACGTACTTTAGGCGTCGCGACGTGCCAAATGATAATTTTGCCCTTTTGTGTCATTTTTTAACTGTTTTGGCCCAAAATCACCTCTAGAATGTCCTGAAACTTTATTTATCTACAAAATACCACAAAAGACATCAAAATATTCACAAAACTCAAGAAACTATACAAAATATTAGGTCAAATAAGTGGGAAATAGTGATACATTTACCACTCATCACACCCTCAAACCTAACATTTTGCTAGTCCTCGAGCAAAACACAAAATAAAATAACATAAACATCTTTAAAATTAAACTAAGCCACTTTCGTAGGGATCACGGTTGCATTTAGCGTATGCAACAAGCCTTTAAACCCCTATGTGTCCCTAGTGGACGAGTTGTAATCTCGTGAGGGTTTACGGTAATGATACCCACAAAAATTTTACAAAAGTAAAAAGATAGTAAAACTAATGCACACAAAAACAAAAAGACAAGAGAAAAGAGAATGAAGAAGTTAGTGACTAAGCAGGTGAAACTTCTACTCCAAGTTACTAGTTGTTTTGTTTCTTTCTAAATTACCGAATAAGTAAATTCTCCGATTATAATTACCATTCTCCATACACACAGCCAACAAAATATTAATCAACTCATTTTTGCCCATAACAGTCACAAGTGCAGTTGAGAAGAGAGTAATATTTGTATCCTAAAGTTTTATAAGAATTCACACCTTTTTGCAGCAATGGAATAATTTTTCTGATTTTTCTGATTTTTTCTTTCTTTTTTATTTATTTATTTATTTATATACAATATCTTCCATCTATGTAGCAAGCTTTGGACCAGTGACTCTCAAACCTGTTGGCTTTAGGGCACTAGGTGTTAAGACACCCCTATGGACTTAATTACTCAGACTACATATATATATATATTTTGCAACATCCTTGATCCATGTAGCGAGCTTTGGGCCAGTGACTCCCAAACCAGTTGGCTTTAGGGCACTAGGTGTTAAAACACCCCTACAGACTTAATAACCCGGATCACATATGTTTTTTTTATCCCATCGCTTTTTGAGATGCTTCCTCCAATTAAACTAGAGCACTGAATATTACAAACTTTTCAATTACAGCTCATGTCTCTATGTTAGCATGCATGTTGATAATACATGTTAACTGAACATATGAAGATCTATTTTAGTCAGTTTAATGGAGAATTCACAAATTAAATAATTTAAAATGAAATAAATAAAAATTATGTTTTTTCGAACTAGGTTGAAATACGTCTCAAGAGTGGAAACTCCTTACACAGCTATCTCAAACCAATTTCACCCGATTAATCAAATTAAAAACACACAAAAACAAAATATATATTTTTTTTTGTAAAAGTTTTCAAATTTTTTTGTATTTTTCAAAAAAAAAATTGGAATAAAAATAAAAAACAATGTACTAATTAACTATTCCCCTCCCCCAAACCTAAATGAGACATTGTCCCCAATGTCTTAAATAGAAGAAGAAGAAGAGTGTAGAAAACCATACCTGGTTAGCTGAAATTCTACATCTAAATGAAAAGTTATAGGTTAAGATCCAGATTTATCCGATGCCTCTTACCACGATCGTTCTCGAAACAGTTTATCTTTGAAAGAATGGGGTCGACTAGTGGTTTAAAGGCTAAAATATGGTCAATTAAATCTGGGGCAGTTCTGGCAGTGAAGAGGAGTTCTTTTGCAGGTTTTGACACGAACCCATTTCTTCGGGCATCATCAAGAAACATACAAAGAAAATCATAAAATCCATCAACGTTGAACAGTCCAAGCGGTTTCTGATGTATGTTCAAGTTCGCCCAAAATAAAAAACAGAAAAAAATTCCTCTATTGTGCCCAAGCCACCTGGCAAAGCAATAAAAGCATCAGCACGGTTAATCATTTCTACCAGTCGTTCGTATATACCTGGTCCAATAAGATTTGCCTCCGCCAAGGCTTTTGGGATGATTCCCAAAACTTGACTGCCTCCTTCCTGTATGGCTTTTGAAACGATCCCCATAAATCCAAGATTGCCACCGCCATATACTAAGTGCATATTCCTTGCAGCTAAGACTCGACCCAATTCATGTGTTGCCGCTACGTATTCTAGTTTAACACCAACACTACTATCGTAAAACATAAAGATGTTTTCAACTCGTCTTCTTGAAGTGGCTTCCATTTTTATCTGGATTCCTTCAAAAGTGCAATGATGAGTTGAATTTATAACACCTGAAAATGGTGAGTAAAAATAATAGCACTAGTACCTGCCAAATGACAATTATTAGTTAAACAGTAAAATAAATCATGATAGTCAAAAAGGTCTGGATCCTGTCGGAGAAAATAAAAGAAAATAACAAAACAAATCACAATTATTAGGAAAAGAAAAAGAACTATAATATTTACAATAATTTATGGCTTGATTGACGTCTATGCGTCAGGGACAAGCTTCCCATCCAATTTTCTTATAAATGGCAAACATGGTCTTTTTGAGTCAGATTCCCGAGACTTAACTGTTGTCTTTATTTTTGGAATTGTGTATATAACACGTGAATCTCGTGATATACATATCCACTGGGATGCGTCTAAAGAGTTTTAGATATGTCATCCAAAGGCTCCTTACTCAAGCCATCCCTAATGAAATTAATCTTATCTTCACAGTTATTAGACACCATTCCTAAAGAACAACAACGAGTATCACAAAACATACGAGCACATTTATAACAAACACCCATTCTTTTAGCTCTTCTATTTTTAGCATATGTGCTTCTTCTTAAACCAGGCAGATGTGAAATAAAAAATTCAGAAGACTCACCTGCCAATCGGACCCATGCTTCAATAATCCAATGAATATCAGTAGAAATACCTTTGATCATCAAAAGTCTCATCCGTTCCAAGCGAGCTTTGTAAACTTTCATCAGAGATTTTTGAGGGTGAGAAGGAAATTGGTTTTGAAGATTTGGAAGAACTTCTTCCATCCTGAAATGACTTAACCTGCAAAAACTAAACACACCAAAATAAATCACACCAAATCACAAAATATAAACAAATTGCATGGGTTATCTCCCAGCTAGCGCTAATTTTAACGTCGTCAGCTAGACATGACTGCTCGAATGTTAGGCTGAATCTGAAAGTGTGACACTTTCTTTTTGTCGCTCAATTGATTCTCCCCAATAGTGCTTGACACACTAATTGTTAACCTTGAATGTTTCATTCGTGTTGGGATCCAGTAACTCAACAGCTCTTTATGGTAAAACCTGAGTTATCACAAAAGGACCTGACCACCTTGATTTCAACTTTCTAGGGAAACGTTTTAACCGTGAATTGTACAACAACACCTGGTGCCTTAGTTATAGTTGTCTGCGCACTATTTTTCGATCATGTCATTTCTTGGTTTTTTCCTTGTATTATCTGTCATTCTCATAAGCTTGTAGGCGAAATTCCTCCAATTCATTGAGTTGGTGAAGTCATTTTTCTCTTGCAGCTTGTGGATCAAGATTTAACTTTTTCAGTGCCCAGTACGCCTTGTGTTCAAGTTCAACTGGCAGATGACACGCTTTCCCAAACACCATTCGATATGGGGACATACCAATGGGTGCTTGTAAGCTGTCCGGTAGGCCCATAATTGCGTCATCCAGTTTTGTAGACCAGTCCCTTCTTGTTGATCCAACGGGTCACTCTAAGATTCTTTTGATTTCCCTATTTGAAACCCCAACCTGTCCATTTGACTATGGATGGTAAGCAGTGACAACCTTATGAGTAACTCTGTATTTGGATAGGAATGCATCAAAGTATCTGTAGCAGAAATGTGTACCACCATCACTGATAATTGAACGAGGTGTTCCGAAGCGAGTGAAAATGTTCTTTTTAAGGAACTTAATCACCACTTTTGAATCATTGGATGGCAGTGCAATTGCTTCAACCCATTTGGAGACGTAGTCTACTGCAACCAGTATGTACAGGTTTTCGAATGATGGAACAAAGGGTCCCATAAAATCAATACCCCATACATCGAATATCTCCACTTCCAGAATATTTTATGAAGGTCCTTCATTTCTTCTTGAAATATTCCCCGTTCTCTGGCAACTGTCACATTGAAGAGTAAAAAGATAAGCATCTTTAAAAAAAGTGGGCCATAACAAACCTGATTGAAGGACTTTGGCTGCAGTTTTATTCCCGCTGAAGTGTCCGCCGTATGGTGATGAATGACAGTGTTGTAGAACACTGTTGACCTCCTCATGTGGAACACATCGTCTCAGTAATTGATCAGCACAGCGTTTGAACATGTACGGGTCATCCCAAACATAGTGTTTGACTTCTTTGAAGAACTGCTTTCTTTGCTGAGTTGTCTACTCTAACGGCCATTTTTCTGACACTATCTAGTTGACATAGTCAGTATACCAAGGGACTTCCTGTTGTTTCATGGCAAATAACTGTTTATCTAAAAAAGCTTCTTTGATTGTCATTTCTTTGCCAGCTGTTTCTCCATTCTCGAGCCTTGATAAATGATCTGCCACTTGATTTTCTGTCCATTTCCTGTCTCTGATCTCCACGTCAAATTCTTGCAGAAGACGTATCCAACGGATCAATCTGGGTTTGGCATCTTTCTTCGCGATCAAATATTTGATTGCTGAATGATCTGTGTAGACCACCATTTTGGGACCCAGAAGATAGCAATGGAATTTGTCAAAAGCGAACACAACTACTAGCAACTCATTTTCAGTGGTTATGCGTTGTCCCAAAACTGCACCTAGAGAAAAATCACTAGTGTCACACATTACCTCAAATGGAAGGCTTCAGTCTGGTGCTACTATGATGGGAGCAGAAACCAGCTTCTGTTTCATGATATCAAAAGCTTCCTGAAAATCTTTGGTGAAATTCTCCAAAAGATTGCACAGAGGTTTAACAATCTTGGAAAAGTCTTTGATAAATCTCCTGTAAAAACCTGCATGTCCGAGAAAGCTCTAAATCCCTTTGAAAGATGTTGGCGGGGGTAGTTTTTCAATTGTTTCAATCTTTGCTTTGTCTACCTCGATTCCCTTTTGTGAGATCTGGTGTCCTATAACGATGCCTTCCTGCACCATGAAGTGATATTTCTCCTAATTGAGTACCAGGTTTGTATCTTCGCACCTTTATAACACATGTTCTAGATTTTGTAAGAAATGGTCGAAAGAATCCCCATCCACAGAGAAATCATCCATGAAAACCTCCATACTCTGCTCCAGCATGTCTGAGAAGATGGCCATCATACAACGTTGAAATGTGGCAGGAGCATTACATAGTCCAAATGGCATCCTGCAGAAAGTAAAAGTACCATAGGGACATGTAAAAGTTGTCTTCTCCTAATCTTCGGGGACGATGGAAATCTGATTGTACCCCGAATATTCATCCAGAAAATTCATGTCATGTTAGTTTGTCTAGCATCTGATCAATGAATGACAATGGAAAATGGTCCTTCTTGTTGGAATCAGCTCATTCTTTTCATTAGTGACAACAGTAATTCCTCATTTCTTCGGTACACACTGCATAGGACTCACCAAGTGCTGTCTGAAATGGGGTAAATGATGCCAACATCCAACCATTTGATGATTTCTTTCTTCACGACCTCGTTTATGATTGGATTGAGTCTCCGTTGATGCTCCACTGTGGGTTTGTACTCATCATTCATCAGAATCTTGTGCATGTAAAATGATAGACTAATGCCTTAAATGTCTGCTATAGTCCAGCTAATGGTTCTCTTGTGCTTTTGTAAAACTCTCAATAACTTTTCTTCCTGATCTAAGGTCAGTGACGAAGAAATAATAATAGGTAATTCAGAAGAGTTTCCCAAGAAAGCATACCTGAGATGGCTCAGAAGTAACTTCAGCTCCAGCTGTGGTGGTTTTTCAATCGAAGGCTTGATTCGCTCCTTCTTTGGTAATTCCAGACTTTCAACTGGTGGTGTCGATTTGAAATGAAATGGCTTGTCAAGGTAGTTGATATATTCCAGGATTTCAGCATCTAGCTCGCTGTCAGTCATGTTGGTGATGTAAGCTTCAAGTTTATCCGTGGAAATTGGCTCAGTATCCTGAACGATACTATCAACAACATCAATTCTGAAACATTCTTCCTCTTTTTCATCGCTCGGGAATTTCATGGCTTTGAAAACTTTGAAGGTAACTTCTTGGTCCTGAACTTTCATGGTTAGTTCTTCTTTTTGTACATCAATCACAGTTTGACCTGTAGCCAAGAATGGTCTCCCAAGGATGATAGATACATCTTTGTCTTCTTTTATGTCAAGGATAATGAAATCTGCTGGAAGAATGAGTTTATCGACTTTGACTAGCACATCTTCAACAACTCCTCTCGAAAATGCGAGTGTTCGATCAGCAAGTTGCAGCGAGACTGAGGTAGGTATTGCTTCTCCAATTTACAGTTTCCTGTAAATAGAAAAAGCCATTAAATTAACACTAACACCTAAATCACATAAAGTCTTACCGATATAATGTTCTCCAATGGTGCATGGGACAGTAAAACTGCCAGGATCCTTCAACTTCGGGGGAAGTTTCTTTTGAATAATGGCACTGCGTTCTTCCGTCAATGCTACTGTCTCCTAGTCTCCCAATCTCCATTTTCGTGAAAGAATGTCTTTCATGAATTTGACATAACTGGGCATTTCTTCCAACGCTTCTGCAAATGGGATATTAATGTGCATGTTTTTGAAAACTTCCAAGAATCGAGCAAACTGCTTGTCCAGTTTGTTTTTCTGAAATCGCTTTGGAAAAGGTGGAGGTGGAGTGATTTGATTTTTTTCCCTTGCTTATTTTTCCTCCATCTGTTGCTCTTCTTTTTTGGAACTTCTTTAAAGGATGATTTGATTCCAACATCTTTTTTTATTCCAGTACCGCTTTTCAAAGTAATGGCTTGACATTGCTACTTCCCTCGATTTCTTGGATTTGGTTCTGTGTTGCTGGGAAGATTTCCTGGTGGTCTGTAACTCTAAGCATTGGCCAGTTCTCCAATTTGATTCCCTAGTGCTTTAATGGAAGCAAATTGGCTTTGATTGAATGCTGTTTGGGCTTGAAACATAGCATCGTATTTTTCTTCTTGCTTTTTGAACATCTTTGCAAACCATTCTTTCATTTCTGGTTCTTTTTCTTACTCAAGGCCTTTTTTCTGCTGTTGAAATCTAGGTGGTGGATTGTTCTTTTACCCTGAATTGTTGCTCCATGAAAAATTTGGATGATTCCTCCACCCTGGGTTGTAGGTGTTGGAATATGGATTGTTCCCCTGTTTGTTGAAATTTTTGACATAATTCACCATTTCTTCTTGTTGCTTTGGTTATGGTGCTCCTCCATATGGTGAACTTGTGGATCCGGTGATGTTTACAACTTGTGTGCTAAGTAATTCTAGACATTTACATATCTGATCCAGCCTGGTATTCACTGCTGTGTTGGCTCCAACTTTATAAATTCCTGCAATTATTTGAATCATGCTTCTATCTGTTGGCCACAATGAATTATTGTTAGCCATTTCTTCAATTAGATCCCAGGCTTGATATTCTCCTTTCTCTATCAAAGCTCCTCCAGCAGCAGCATCAATTGTGGTTCTCATCAATCCAGAAAGTCCATTATAGAAAGTTTGGACTTGAAGCCATTTTGTAATCTCATGGTGAGGACATTTCCGGAGCAAATCTTTGTACCTTTCCCAAGCTTCATAGAGAGTTTACGAATCCAGTTGTACAAAAGATGTGATGTCATTCCTTAGTTTTACTGTTCTGGCTGGTGGAAAGTACTTTACAAGAAATTTGGTGGCTAGAGTGTTCCAAGTGGTGATGGAACCTACTAGTACTGAATGTAGCCAAGCTTTTGCTCTGTCTTTCAAGGAGTATGGAAAAACCCGCAGTCTCATTGCTTCTTCAGCTCATCGGTTGTAATTGAAAGTGCCGCTAACTTCCAGGAAGTTACTGATGTGGGCATTAGGATCTTCAGTTGCATTCCCCCCAAACTGAACTGACTGCTGAATCATTTGAATGCAGGTTTTGATGTCACACGCATTTGCTGGTAAGGGAGGAAGTACAATACAGGAAATGAAGTCGTCAACCACCGGAATAGTTCTGTCTCGAATGGGAATTGGTGGTGCAACTTCCAAAGGTTCAGGTTCCTTATTGACTATTGCTTCTTGTCCTTCTTGCATTTCCCTTCTCAATTGTCTGATGGTTCTTTCAATCTCTGGGTCAAGCGGTCGGAGTTTAAAGCTTCTGGTTCGTCTCATGTAGTGTCTGAGAACCTGAAACAAGTGAAAATAAAAACAATAAGTAAAAATAAATTAGATATAAGTGAAGGTATCTAACCTCAATCCAATTGTCCAAAACCAAACTTGGCCCAACCAAGCCCATTACGCCCAAATTCAACAAATTAGTCCAATCCAATATTAAAGACAAATTTAATTAATATAACATTCCAAATATCACATTAATTTTAATTAAAGTGTAATTTCCATAATTAATTAATCAAACTAACATTTCCAAAACATCAATTAAACTAATTAATCATGTTTTGTTATTCAATTCATGTCCAACACAATTGAAGCAAAATCAATCCATAAAACATGCTTAATCTCACGGCATCATCATGAAATAACATCCAATTTTTTTATTTCAATCCAATTAAACCAACAATTAATATTCATTTCATGCTTTAAACTCATCCAATAGTCTAAAATCAAAAAATCACCATGAGAAGTCCTAGGGTTCATGTTCGGCCATTAGGTGAATTTTAGGGAAAATTAACCCCAATCAATTTTTCTCAAATTCTAAGATGCACAAATGCAATTCAACATCTTACATACACAACCAAACAAACAATTTTGAAAAAATCATACTCCAAGCATAAAATCCCCAATTAAAGTCTATAAACCCTAACAATGGTATCATGAGCCTTTTCTAAGCATGATTTAAGATGCCACAAGATCTCTAAGATGATTTGTGTGTGAATATTAAAGAAGTTTACGAAAAAAAACTTAAAATGATCGGATGTTGGATTTCAAAATTCCTTTGTATTTGTTGAAGCTCCAAGCTTTGTTGAATCTTTAATTCCAAGGGTGAGTTTCCATATCACCTTGATTTTCTCTTTAAGTGCTAGCTTTGTTTGATTTTGAAGCAAAATCAAAGAGAAAATGAACCCTAGGCTCACAGCAATGGCAATAGGAAAAAGAGAGTTTTGTGTTTTGTGTATTTTGTTTTCTAAAAACCAATTACCAAAAATTGCCTTGCAAAAGTGGTATATGCTTTTCCAAAAAGCAAAATCAAAGACAAAATGTGTTGGAGGGAAAATGGCATTAAATGCCCTCAACCACTCCCATCACTCATGTAGACATTTGATGTAAGTTGGTGGGCCCCATCTCTTAAATTCAAAATTCAAGTGGCTTACTCAACACATTTCGGGTCGGGTTCGTTTAATCCGATTAAACGAATTTTCTATCGCGACGTAATTAAATCTAATTTAATTCAATAATGATGCCTCGCAGAATTATTACGAAAGTCCCTTACGAATTAATTCTAAATTAATTCGTTAGCCCGAATTAAAATCCAATTTTAATTCCGCATTGAAATCCAATTTCAATTATATCCAATATTTTATTTAATCGATTAATTCCAAATTAATAGCATTCTCTCTTCTATTAGAATTTTATCCCAGCTAAATTCTTGCCGCAATTAATCCTAGATTAATTTTCTATCTCTTATAATTAATCCCAGATTAATTTCGTTCGAGTCAAATGTCATCAGTGAATCTTTGGGAAGCGACCCAAGAGATCCCTGGATATGTTGGCAGTAAATCAGATTGTCGGACTATCCGAACACGTGCGTACCACGTACCACATTCTTACCGATTTACAAGACATGGTTGGCTTCTAGCAAAGTATTGTGCCTACCCAATTCTCCAGAAATATTCAACGAATAATATATAATCTTTATCAAGCGTAGTACACTAAGTATTGCGTATTTCTATCCAGTATCGGATGTCACATGCTAGGCCTGAGGCTTGAATTGTGTATGTCCCGTATGAAGCATATATCGGATCACAATCAACTAGTCTCTTTAATCGGATAATCATGACCATGTCATATTATCCCGATAGCTGCAGCATTTAAGAGTACCCGTCGTGTATCCTACGTGATCATCATTGACTGGTGCTTTCACACGCGTATAACGCAAGCGCACGTATCATTCAAGTAGTATGAAAAGTATCGATCCTACGAGGACTTAATACCTAATCTATTAATTTTATGAGGTCAAATAATTACTAGTATCTAACAGATTGATTGATTGATTGGAATGGTGATGATTTTAAACATAAAAACAAGTAAATAAAATTACGTGATATTAAATTAAATGAAATTCAATATTAAGAAACTATTCAGGGTTGTGATTTCTTCCAATATCTAATTAAAGATGAAATGGTTATTTCATTTTTGTGTAATATATCAATTTACTAACCTGGAACACAAAATTATGTAAAAGCCTTTGTCGATGGTTAGAAGCAAATACCCAGTATAACCCAATTAAACCATATGTCTATGTCAACCAAATTACATGGATTCATTAAGATTAAATTCCAATTGTGGTTACCCCCGCCCGACAGGTATATGTCTATCCTGTAAGGAAATATATTAAAGGGTTATCTATCCTCAAGGAAGATTGTGGGCTATTAAGTCTAAGGCTGAAACCTAAAATTCATTTGTCAAGTTTATATTAGATTTACCAGATCAATCTTATTATTGGCCAGTTAACAAGACGCATTAAGCTTAAGACTTAATAAGTAAACCTTTAAATTACCCAAACTATAAAATAACCCATTATAAACCGGTGATATTATAAATCATCACAACCCTAGATAACGGGCTTAGGTACGACACATATCTAAGGCTAATAAAAGCTTAAATAAAATAAAAGACATAAAGTAAATGCTGGAAATTAAATAAAGTAAATTACAATAAAACAACATGCTAGGGCTAGAGGATCTACTTTTATCACTACTATTTTAGATATCTCCCTTAATATAATATATTAACTTATGTGATATTACCAACCAGCCATATATGCGGTAACTTGATTAAGTCAAATTAAGTCCGACCGACCATAAAGGCGGTATTATTATTTGTCCATAAACAAGCCATATAGGCGGTAATTACCAACCAACCAACCAGGCGGTATCCATGCTTAGTCAGGTTAAAACCAGTTTATAATTAATTACCAACCGAACAATATAGCAGTATCTTTGTTAAGTCAAATTTTAAATAGTGAATATATTATAATTAAGGGAGATTAATCTAAATAGCAGTAATAAAAGTTTTACCTTTCACCCTAGCAGGGGGAAGTTACCTCCTCATTGCTGAATAGTATAAACTGAAAAAGTTAAGAAAGTAAATTACTGAAAAAGTAAAGAAAGTAAATTACTATTACAGAAAGTAAATAAAATTAATTACAAAATTGAAATTTAAAGAAAACTATATACAAACTCCTTATTTATTCAGAGAATTACATAGAGAAATGTACATCTGAAACTAAAATTTCGAGCTGAATTTATAGGGGTCGATAGGCCCTGCGCGCAACCCTCTTCGCATCGCGACACACCGTGATTTGCGGCGTATCTTACGGAGAGTTTGACACATGGCATGTGGATAAGATAAAAAGGTGACACGTGGTGAGCAGCATCGGCAGCTCAATAATGGTGCTGACTGATGAGCGGAAAATATATCAATATTTACCGCCCCTTTAACTTAATATTTTATTTAGTTTCTCGGGTTTGATGAACGTTTTGATGTGTTTTAGTTTATTTTGCAGATAAAATAATATCGGGTCTTAATGAAATCATTTAGGATGAAATATGGGTCAAATAAAGGCAATTATTGGACTTGATATTTTAATTTTGGAGATTGGAAACTTGAAAGGGCGTTTTGACGAAGTGCAGTTTTGGAAATTCCAGTTTTGTGCATCTGTCGTATTTTGGGCATAACCTTTTACTCAGATATCGGATTAAGCTGATTCAAGTGCCAGATTAAAGAAGACTCAAAGTTATACAACTTGGAAAGAGAAAATATTTTCGAATTCTTATGATTTCATGACCGAAATTGATGAACCATCCAGAAGTGTGTGGAGTGTAATTATTAAAAGTCATTATCAATCATTTTCAAAGCAAAATATTAATTAATTAATAATTAATAAAAATTATCAAATCAACACCAAACAAGATAAGCAATTAGTGGAGCAATTATGGATTTGGTGGAGTAATTAGTGGAGAAATTAATAATTGATTTGGTGGAGAATTTGATGGATGATTTGATGGTGGCAAAATTTTGCCTATAAATACCAAGCCATTTCATTTGTAAAATTCATACTTTCTTCTTTGAAATTCTTAATGAATAAATAAGAAGATTGTATCTAATTTGTTTATTTTTAGTTTTCAGTAATTAATTTTCAGTTTCGCACTTTCTTTTCTTTACTTTTCAGTTTTTACTTTCCGCAATTTACTTTTACGCACAGTACTTTTCTTTCTTTAATTTTTCAGTTTTTACTTTTCAGTAATGAGGAGGTAACTTCCCCAGCTAGGGTGAAAGGTAATTCTTTTACTATTGCTATTTAGATTAATCTCCCTTAAATATAATATATTCACTATTTAAAATATTGACTTAAAAAGGATATCGCTATATTGGTCGGTTGGTAATTCATTTTAATATGGTTTTAACCTGACTAATCAAGGATACCGCCAGATTGGTCGGTTGGTAATTAAACTTTCTTACCGCCTATATGGCAGGTTCATGGACAAATCTTTTTACCGCCTTAATGGCCGGTTGGACTTAATTTGACTTAATCAGGTTACCGCCTATATGGCTGGTTGGTAATGTTATCACAAGTTTATATATTATATTATGGGAGATATCTAAATTAGTAGTAGTAAAAGTAATTCATTTTACCTTAGCATTTTATTTTATTGTAATTTACTTTTCAGTATTTACTTTACCGCATTTTTACTTTATGTCTTTTATTTTCAAGTTTTTACTAGCCCTAGTTATGTGTTGTAACTAAATTATTTATCTAGGGTTGTGATGACTTTTAATATCACCGGTTTATAAGGGGTTAAATTATAGTTTGGGTAATATAAAGATTTATTTATTGAGTCTTAATCTTAATGCTTTTTCATTAATTGGCCATTAATAAAATTGATCTGGTAAATCTAAAATGAACTAGACATAGGGATTTTAGGTTTCAGCCTTAGACTCAATAGCCCACGATCTTCCTTGAGGATAGATAACCCTTTAATAGATTTCCTTACAGGATAGGAATATACCTGTCGGGCGGGGGTAGCCATAATTGGAACTTAATCTTAATGAATCCAGGTAATTTGGTCGACATAGACATATGGTTCAATTGAGTTATACTGGATATTTGTAGTTGACCATCGGAAGAGGCTTTTACATAATTTAGTGTTCCAGGTTAATAAATCAATATATTACCCAACTGTAAGATAACCACTTCATCTTTAAAATGATATTAAAAGAAATTGCAACCCTAGATCTTTGTGTCTTTTGTTATTTTCCTTAGTATTTTCTTTTGTCTTTTTATTTATTTATTTATTGTGCAAAACCACATTCAATCAATCAAACAATCATTCTCTTCTCTATTAATTAGATATTTGTAAATAAATAGATTCAATAATTAATAACAACAGTAGGAATTAAGTCCTCGTGGGATCAATATTTTTATACTACTTGAACGATACGTGCGCTTGCGTTATACGTGTGTGTTTTCGCCGGTCAAGTTTTTGGCGCCGTTGCCGGGGACTTATTTATCTTTCATTATTAGTTTACGGGTTAGTTTCGTTACTTGTATCTAATTTTTCTTTTTACTTATTGTTTTTGTTTTCTTGTGTTTTCAGGTTCTCAGACACTTAATGAGACGAGTCAGAAGCTTTGAAATCCATCCGCTTGACCCTGAGATTGAAAGAACCATCAGACAGTTGAGAAGGGAAAGGCGAGAAGGCCAAGAAGCAATTGTTAACATGGAACCTGAACCGTTGGAGGTTGCACCACCAATTCCCATTCAATACAGAACCATTCCGGTGGTAGATGGCCTCACTTCCTGTATTGTACTTCCTCACTTACCAGCAAATGCAGGAGATATCAAAACTTGCATTCAGATGATTCAGCAGTCAGTACAATTTGGGGGGAATGCAACTGAAGATCCTAACGCCCACATCAGCAACTTCCTGGAAGTTTGCGTCACTTTCAATTACAACCGAGGAGCTGAAGAAGCAATGAGATTGCGGGTTTTTCCATACTCTTTGAAAGATAGAGCAAAGGCCTGGCTAAATTCACTACCAGCAGGTTCCATCACAACATGGAACACTCTAGCCACCAAATTCCTTGCAAAGTACTTTCCACCAGCCAGAACAGCAAAACTGAGAAATGACATCATATCCTTTGTGCAGCAAGATTCAGAATCCCTGTATGAAGCTTGGGAAAGATACAAAGATCTGCTCCGGAAATGTCCTCACCATGAGATTCCAAAATGGCTTCAAGTCCAAACTTTCTATAATGGACTTTCTGGATTGATGAGAACCACTATTGATGCTGCTGCTGGAGGAGCTTTGATGTCAAAAGGAGAAGATCAAGCCTGGGACCTAATCGAAGAGATGGCCAATAACAATTCCTTGTGGCCAACAGAAAGGAGCTTGATTCAAAGAATTGCAGGAATTTATGAAGTTGGAGCCAACACAGCAGTTAGTGCCAAACTGGACCAGATATGCAAATTCATAGAGACTCTCAACACTCAAAGCAATATTGGAGCAACAAGTTCAACATATGGAGGAGCACCAGAGCCAACTCAACCTGAAGAAACGGTGAATTATGTCAACAATTTCAACAGACAGGGAAACAATCCATATTCCAACACCTACAACCCAGGGTGGAGGAATCATCCCAATTTTTCATGGAGCAACAATTCTGGACAAAGGAACAATCCACCACCAGGATTTCAGCAACAGAACAATCCACCACCAGGATTTCAGCAACAGAACAATCCACCACCTGTATTCCAGCAACATAACAAAGGCCATGAGCATGAAAAAGAACCAGTAATGGCAGAAGTGCTGGCTCAGTTAAAAAAATACGATGCTATGATTCAGAACCAATCAGCTTCTATCAAAGCACTGGAAAATCAGATTGGACAACTGGCCAATGCTCAGAGTTATAGACCACCAGGAAATCTTCCCAGCAACACAGAACCGAATCCAAGGAACCGATGGAAGGAGCAATGTCAAGCCATCACCTTGAAAAGTGGTACTGAAATCAACAAAGATGTTGGAATCAAGGCAACCATTGAAGATGTTCCAAAAGAAGCAGAGCAACAGATGGAGGAAAAAGAAGCAAAGGAAAAAGAACAGATTACTCCACCTCCACCTTTTCCTCAGCGTCTTCAGAAAAACAAACTGGACAAGCAGTTTGCTCGATTCCTGGAAGTATTCAAAAAGCTGCACATCAACATCCCATTTGCAGAAGCCTTGGAACAAATGCCCAGCTATGTCAAATTCATGAAAGATATTCTTTCACGAAAATGAAGATTGGGAGATTACGAGACAGTAGCATTGACGGAAGAATGTAGTGCCATCATTCAGAGGAAACTACCCCAGAAGTTGAAAGATCCTGGCAGTTTCACAGTCCCGTGCACCATTGGAGAACATTACATCGGTAAGGCTTTATGTGATTTAGGTGCTAGTGTTAACTTGATGCCTTTTTCTATTTACAGGAAACTACAGATTGGAGAAGCAATGCCTACCTCTGTCTCTTTGCAACTTGCCGATCGGACGCTCGCATTTCCAAGAGGAGTGGTTGAAGATGTGTTGGTGAAAGTTGACAAACTCATTCTCCCAGCTGATTTCATTATCCTTGACATGGAAGAAGACAAAGATATTCCTATCATTCTTGGGAGACCATTCTTGGCTACAGGGAGAACTGTGATTGACGTACAAAAAGGAGAACTAACCATGAAAGTTCAGGACCAAGAAGTTACTTTCAATGTTTTCAAAGCCATGAAATTCCCGAGCGATGAAAAGGAAGAAGAATGTTTCAGAATTGATGTTGTTGATAGTATCATTCAAGATACTGATATAATTTCCACAGACAAACTTGAAGCTTGCATCACCAACATGTGTGACAGTGAGCTTGATGCTGAAATTATGGAATGTATCAACTATCTTGATACGCCGTTTCGTTTCAAAGTGACACAACCAATTGAAAGTTTGGAACTTCCAAAAACAGACCGGATCAAACCCTCGATTGAAGAACCACCGCAGCTGGAGCTGAAGTTACTCGCGAGCCATCTCAGGTATGCATTTCTTGGAAACTCTTCTGAATTACCTGTTATAATTTCTTCGTCGCTAACATTGGAACAGGAAGAAAAGTTGCTCAGAGTATTGCGAGAGCACAAGAAAGCCATTGGTTGGACTATAGCAGACATTCGAGGCATTAGTCCATCATTTTGCATGCACAAAATCTTGATGAACGATGAGTACAAACCTACAGTGGAGCATCAACGGAGACTTAATCCAATCATGAAGGAAGTCGTGAAGAAAGAAATCATCAAATGGTTGGATGCTGGCATCATTTATCCCATTTCAGACAGCAGTTGGGTGAGTCCTATGCAATGTGTGCCGAAGAAAGGAGGAATTACTGTGATCACCAATGAAAAGAACGAGTTAATTCCGACAAGAACGGTGACTGGATGGAGAGTATGCATGGACTACCGTAAGCTGAACAAAGCCACCAGAAATGACCATTTTCCGCTACCATTCATTGACCAGATGTTAGACAGATTGGCGGGACATGAGTTCTATTGCTTTTTGGATGGATATTCAGGATACAATCAAATTGCCATTGCACCAGAGGATCAGGAGAAAACCACATTTACATGTCCTTATGGTACTTTTGCTTTCCGCAGGATGCCATTTGGACTATGTAATGCCCCTGCCACATTTCAGCGTTGCATGATGGCCATCTTCTCAGATATGTTGGAGCAGAGTATGGAGGTTTTCATGGATGACTTTTCTGTATTTGGAGATTCATTTGATCATTGTTTGCAAAATCTTGAACATGTATTACAAAGGTGTGAAGACACGAACTTGGTACTCAACTGGGAGAAATGCCACTTTATGGTACAGGAAGGCATTGTTCTTGGACACCGGATCTCACAAAAGGGAATCGAGGTAGACAAAGCAAAGATCGAGACAATTGAAAAACTACCTCCTCCAACATCTGTCAAAGGCATTCGGAGTTTTCTTGGACATGTAGGTTTTTACAGGAGATTTATCAAAGACTTTTCCAAAATTGCAAAACCTCTTTGCAACCTTCTGGAAAAGGATGTGCCTTTCAACTTCACCAAAGAATGCCAGGAATCCTTCGAGATCTTGAAACAGAAGCTGGTTTCTGCCCCCATCATTGTAACACCAGACTGGACCCTTCCATTTGAAGTAATGTGTGATGCTAGTGATTTTGCTGTAGGTGCAGTTTTGGGACAACGCAAAGCAAATATTTTCCACACCATTTACTACTCCAGCAGAACTCTAAATGAAGCTCAACTCAACTACACAACCACTGAAAAGGAGTTGCTTGCAGTTGTGTTCGCTTTTGACAAATTCTGTTCTTATCTGTTGGGTCCCAAGGTGGTAGTCTACACAGATCATTCAGCAATCAAATATTTGATCGCGAAGAAAGATGCCAAACCCAGATTGATCCGTTGGATACTTCTTCTGCAAGAATTTGACGTGGAGATTCGAGACAGGAAAGGAACAGAGAACCAGGTGGCAGATCACTTATCGAGGATCGAGAATGGAGAAACAGCTGGCAAAGAACTGTCAATCAAAGAAACTTTTCCAGATGAACAACTGTTTGCCATGAAACAACAAGATACCCCTTGGTATGCTGACTATGTCAACTACATTGTGTCAGGAAAATGGCCGTTGGAATGGACAACTCAACAACGGAAGAAATTCTTCAAAGAAGTCAAGCACTATATCTGGGATGAGCCGTACCTGTTCAAACGGTGTGCTGATCAATTATTGAGACGGTGTGTTCCACATGAGGAGGTCAACAGTGTTTTGCAGCACTGTCATTCATCACCATATGGCGGACACTTCAGCGGAAACAAAACTGTAGCAAAAGTCCTTCAATCAGGTTTGTTCTGGCCTACACTTTTTAAAGATGCTTATCTTTTTGCTTTTCAATGTGACAGGTGCCAGAGAATGGGGAATATTTCGAGAAGAAACGAAGGACCATTGCAAAACATTCTGGAAGTTGAGATATTTGATGTGTGGGGTATTGATTTCATAGGACCCTTTGTTCCATCATTCGGAAACCTGTACATCTTGGTTGCTGTAGACTACGTCTCTAAATGGGTTGAAGAAATTGCACTGCCATCCAATGATTCAAAAGTGGTGATCAAATTCCTGAAAAAGAACATTTTCACTCGGTTTGGAACACCTCGAGCAATCATCAGCGATGGTGGCTCTCATTTCTGCAACAAATACTTTGATGCACTTCTATCCAAATACGGAGTTACTCACAAGGTTGCCACAGCCTACCATCCACAGTCAAATGGACAGGTTGAAGTTTCAAACAGAGAAATCAAAAGAATCTTGGAAAGAACTGTTGGATCAACAAGGAGGGACTGGTCTACAAAACTGGACGATGCATTATGGGCCTACCGTACAGCTTACAAGACACCCATTGGTATGTCACCATATCGATTGGTGTTTGGGAAAGCATGCCATCTGCCAGTTGAGCTTGAACACAAGGCGTACTGGGCACTGAAGAAGTTGAATTTTGATCCACAAGCTGCAGGAGAGAAAAGACTTCACCAACTCAATGAATTGGAGGAATTTCGCCTACAGGCTTATGAGAATGCCAGACTGTACAAAGAAAAGACCAAGAGATGGCATGACCGAAAAATAGTGCACAGACAGTTGGAACCAAGGCAACAGGTGTTGTTGTACAACTCGAGGTTGAAACTTTTCCCTGGAAAGTTGAAATCAAGGTGGTCAGGTCCATTTGTGATCACTCAGGTGGTCAGGTTTTATCACTCAGGTTTTTCCAATTGTATCAGTATCTTGAATGATACTATCAACAACATCAACATGTGTGACAGTGAGCTTGATGCTGAAATTATGGAATGTATCAACTATCTTGACACGCCGTTTCGTTTCAAAGTGACACAACCAATTGAAAGTTTGGAACTTCCAAAGACAGACCGGATCAAACCCTCGATTGAAGAACCACCGCAGCTGGAGCTGAAGTTACTCCCGAGCCATCTCAGGTATGCATTTCTTGGAAACTCTTCTGAATTACCTGTTATAATTTCTTCGTCGCTAACATTGGAACAGGAAGAAAAGTTGCTCAGAGTATTGCGAGAGCACAAGAAAGCCATTGGTTGGACTATAGCAGACATTCGAGGCATTAGTCCATCATTTTGCATGCACAAAATCTTGATGAACGATTAGTACAAACCTACAGTGGAGCATCAACGGAGACTTAATCCAATCATGAAGGAAGTCGTGAAGAAAGAAATCATCAAATGGTTGGATGCTGGCATCATTTATCCCATTTCAGACAGCAGTTGGGTGAGTCCTATGCAATGTGTGCCGAAGAAAGGAGGAATTACTGTGATCACCAATGAAAAGAACGAGTTAATTCCGACAAGAACGGTGACTGGATGGAGAGTATGCATGGACTACCGTAAGCTGAACAAAGCCACCAGAAATGACCATTTTCCGCTACCATTCATTGACCAGATGTTAGACAGATTGGCGGGACATGAGTTATATTGCTTTTTGGATGGATATTCAGGATACAATCAATTGCCATTGCACCAGAGGATCAGGAGAAAACCACATTTACATGTCCTTATGGTACTTTTGCTTTCCGCAGGATGCCATTTGGACTATGTAATGCCCCTGCCACATTTCAGCGTTGCATGATGGCCATCTTCTCAGATATGTTGGAGCAGAGTATGGAGGTTTTCATGGATGACTTTTCTGTATTTGGAGATTCATTTGATCATTGTTTGCAAAATCTTGAACATGTATTACAAAGGTGTGAAGACACGAACTTGGTACTCAACTGGGAGAAATGCCACTTTATGGTACAGGAAGGCATTGTTCTTGGACACCGGATCTCACAAAAGGGAATCGAGGTAGACAAAGCAAAGATCAAGACAATTGAAAAACTACCTCCTCCAACATCTGTCAAAGGCATTCGGAGTTTTCTTGGACATGTAGGTTTTTACAGGAGATTTATCAAAGACTTTTCCAAAATTGCAAAACCTCTTTGCAACCTTCTGGAAAAGGATGTGCCTTTCAACTTCACCAAAGAATGCCAGGAATCCTTCGAGATCTTGAAACAGAAGCTGGTTTCTGCCCCCATCATTGTAACACCAGACTGGACCCTTCCATTTGAAGTAATGTGTGATGCTAGTGATTTTGCTGTAGGTGCAGTTTTGGGACAACGCAAAGCAAATATTTTCCACACCATTTACTACTCCAGCAGAACTCTAAATGAAGCTCAACTCAACTACACAACCACTGAAAAGGAGTTGCTTGCAGTTGTGTTCGCTTTTGACAAATTCCGTTCTTATCTGTTGGGTCCCAAGGTGGTAGTCTACACAGATCATTCAGCAATCAAATATTTGATCGCGAAGAAAGATGCCAAACCCAGATTGATCCGTTGGATACTTCTTCTGCAAGAATTTGACGTGGAGATTCGAGACAGGAAAGGAACAGAGAACCAGGTGGCAGATCACTTATCGAGGATCGAGAATGGAGAAACAGCTGGCAAAGAACTGTCAATCAAAGAAATTTTTCCAGATGAACAGCTGTTTGCCATGAAACAACAAGATACCCCTTGGTATGCTGACTATGTCAACTACATTGTGTCAGGAAAATGGCCGTTGGAATGGACAACTCAACAACGGAAGAAATTCTTCAAAGAAGTCAAGCACTATATCTGGGATGAGCCGTACCTGTTCAAACGGTGTGCTGATCAATTATTGAGACGGTGTTTTCCACATGAGGAGGTCAACAGTGTTTTGCAGCACTGTCATTCATCACCATATGGCGGACACTTCAGCGGAAACAAAACTGTAGCAAAAGTCCTTCAATCAGGTTTGTTCTGGCCTACACTTTTTAAAGATGCTTATCTTTTTGCTTTTCAATGTGACAGGTGCCAGAGAATGGGGAATATTTCGAGAAGAAACGAAGGACCATTGCAAAACATTCTGGAAGTTGAGATATTTGATGTGTGGGGTATTGATTTCATGGGAACCTTTGTTCCATCATTCGGAAACCTGTACATCTTGGTTGCTGTAGACTACGTCTCTAAATGGGTTGAAGCAATTGCACTGCCATCCAATGATTCAAAAGTGGTGATCAAATTCCTGAAAAAGAACATTTTCACTCGGTTTGGAACACCTCGAGCAATCATCAGCGATGGTGTCTCTCATTTCTGCAAAAAATACTTTGATGCACTTCTATCCAAATACGGAGTTACTCACAAGGTTGCCACAGCCTACCATCCACATTCAAATGGACAGGTTGAAGTTTCAAACAGAGAAATCAAAAGAATCTTGGAAAGAACTGTTGGATCAACAAGGAGGGACTGGTCTACAAACTGGACGATGCATTATGGGCCTACCGTACAGCTTACAAGACACCCATTGGTATGTCACCATATCGATTGGTGTTTGGGAAAGCATGCCATCTGCCAGTTGAGCTTGAACACAAGGCGTACTGGGCACTGAAGAAGTTGAATTTTGATCCACAAGCTGCAGGAGAGAAAAGACTTCACCAACTCAATGAATTGGTGGAATTTCGCCTACAGGCTTATGAGAATGCCAGACTGTACAAAGAAAAGACCAAGAGATGGCATGACCGAAAAATAGTGCACAGACAGGTGGAACCAAGGCAACAGGTGTTGTTGTACAACTCGAGGTTGAAACTTTTCCCTGGAAAGTTGAAATCAAGGTGGTCAGGTCCATTTGTGATCACTCAGGTGGTCAGGTTTTATCACTCAGGTTTTTCCAATTGTATCAGTATCTTGAATGATACTATCAACAACATCAACATGTGTGACAGTGAGCTTGATACTGAAATTATGGAATGTATCAACTATCTTGACACGCCGTTTCGTTTCAAAGTGACACAACCAATTGAAAGTTTGGAACTTCCAAAGACAGACCGGATCAAACCCTCGATTGAAGAACCACCGCAGCTGGAGCTGAAGTTACTCCCGAGCCATCTCAGGTATGCATTTCTTGGAAACTCTTCTGAATTACCTGTTATAATTTCTTCGTCGCTAACATTGGAACATGAAGAAAAGTTGCTGAGAGTATTGCGAGAGCACAAGAAAGCCATTGGTTGGACTATAGCAGACATTCGAGGCATTAGTCCATCATTTTGCATGCACAAAATCTTGATGAATGATGAGTACAAACCTACAGTGGAGCATCAACGGAGACTTAATCCAATCATGAAGGAAGTCGTGAAGAAAGAAATCATCAAATGGTTGGATGCTGGCATCATTTATCCCATTTCAGACAGCAGTTGGGTGAGTCCTATGCAATGTGTGCCGAAGAAAGGAGGAATTACTGTGATCACCAATGAAAAGAACGAGTTAATTCCGACAAGAACGGTAACTGGATGGAGAGTATGCATGGACTACCGTAAGCTGAACAAAGCCACCAGAAAGGACCATTTTCCGCTACCATTCATTGACAATATGTTAGACAGATTGGCGGGACATGAGTTCTATTGCTTTTTGGATGGATATTCAGGATACAATCAAATTGCCATTGCACCAGAGGATCAGGAGAAAACCACATTTACATGTCCTTATGGTACTTTTGCTTTCCGCAGGATGCCATTTGGACTATGTAATGCCCCTGCCACATTTCAGCGTTGCATGATGGCCATCTTCTCAGATATGTTGGAGCAGAGTATGGAGGTTTTCATGGATGACTTTTCTGTATTTGGAGATTCATTTGATCATTGTTTGCAAAATCTTGAACATGTATTACAAAGGTGTGAAGACACGAACTTGGTACTCAACTGGGAGAAATGCCACTTTATGGTACAGGAAGGCATTGTTCTTGGACACCGGATCTCACAAAAGGGAATCGAGGTAGACAAAGCAAAGATCGAGACAATTGAAAAACTACCTCCTCCAACATCTGTCAAAGGCATTCGGAGTTTTCTTGGACATGTAGGTTTTTACAGGAGATTTATCAAAGACTTTTCCAAAATTACAAAACCTCTTTGCAACCTTCTGGAAAAGGATGTGCCTTTCAACTTCACCAAAGAATGCCAGGAATCCTTCGAGATCTTGAAACAGAAGTTGGTTTCTGCCCCCATCATTGTAACACCAGACTGGACCCTTCCATTTGAAGTAATGTGTGATGCTAGTGATTTTGCTGTAGGTGCAGTTTTGGGACAACGCAAAGCAAATATTTTCCACACCATTTACTACTCCAGAAGAACTCTAAATGAAGCTCAACTCAACTACACAACCACTGAAAAGGAGTTGCTTGCAGTTGTGTTCGCTTTTGACAAATTCCGTTCTTATCTGTTGGGTCCCAAGGTGGTAGTCTACACAGATCATTCAGCAATCAAATATTTGATCGCGAAGAAAGATGCCAAACCCAGATTGATCCGTTGGATACTTCTTCTGCAAGAATTTGACATGGAGATTCGAGACAGGAAAGGAACAGAGAACCAGGTGGCAGATCACTTATCGAGGATCGAGAATGGAGAAACAGCTGGCAAAGAACTGTCAATCAAAGAAACTTTTCCAGATGAACAGCTGTTTGCCATGAAACAACAAGATACCCCTTGGTATGCTGACTATGTCAACTACATTGTGTCAGGAAAATGGCCGTTGGAATGGACAACTTAACAACGGAAGAAATTCTTCAAAGAAGTCAAGCACTATATCTGGGATGAGCCGTACCTGTTCAAACGGTGTGCTGATCAATTATTGAGACGGTGTGTTCCACATGAGGAGGTCAACAGTGTTTTGCAGCACTGTCATTCATCACCATATGGCGGACACTTCAGCGGAAACAAAACTGTAGCAAAAGTCCTTCAATCAGGTTTGTTCTGGCCTACACTTTTTAAAGATGCTTATCTTTTTGCTTTTCAATGTGACAGGTGCCAGAGAATGGGGAATATTTCGAGAAGAAACGAAGGACCATTGCAAAACATTCTGGAAGTTGAGATATTTGATGTGTGGGGTATTGATTTCATAGGACCCTTTGTTCCATCATTCGGAAACCTGTACATCTTGGTTGCTGTAGACTACGTCTCTAAATGGGTTGAAGCAATTGCACTGCCATCCAATGATTCAAAAGTGGTGATCAAATTCCTGAAAAAGAACATTTTCACTCGGTTTGGAACACCTCGAGCAATCATCAGCGATGGTGGCTCTCATTTCTGCAACAAATACTTTGATGCACTTCTATCCAAATACGGAGTTACTCACAAGGTTTCCACAGCCTACCATCCACAGTCAAATGGACAGGTTGAAGTTTCAAAAAGAGAAATCAAAAGAATCTTGGAAAGAACTGTTGGATCAACAAGGAGGGACTGGTCTACAAAACTGGACGATGCATTATGGGCCTACCGTACAGCTTACAAGACACCCATTGGTATGTCACCATATCGATTGGTGTTTGGGAAAGCATGCCATCTGCCAGTTGAGCTTGAACACAAGGCGTACTGGGCACTGAAGAAGTTGAATTTTGATCCACAAGCTGCAGGAGAGAAAAGACTTCACCAACTCAATGAATTGGAGGAATTTCGCCTACAGACTTATGAGAATGCCAGACTGTACAAAGAAAAGACCAAGAGATGGCATGACCGAAAAATAGTGCACAGACAGTTGGAACCAAGGCAACAGGTGTTGTTGTACAACTCGAGGTTGAAACTTTTCCCTGGAAAGTTGAAATCAAGGTGGTCATGTCCATTTGTGATCACTCAGGTTTTACCACATGGAGCTGTTGAGTTACTGGATCCCAATACCAACAACACATTCAAAGTTAACAGTTAGCGGGTTAAGCATTATTGGGGAGAACCGTTGGAGCGTCAAAAAGAAAGTGTCACACTTTCAGATCCAGCCTAAACGTTCGAAAAGTCACGTCTAGCTGACGACTTTAAACTTAGCTCTCGCAGGGAGGCAACCCATGCAATTTGTGTATATATTGTGATTTTGTGTGATTTAATTTTGTGTCTTTAGTTTTTACAGATTAAGATGGAAGAAGCTCTCGTAAATCTTCACAAGCAATTTCCTTCTCTCCCTCAAAAATCTCTGATGAATGTTTAAAAAGCTCGCTTGGAACGGATGAGACTATTGATGATCAAAGGTATTCCTACTGATATTTGTTGGGTAATCGAAGCACGAATTCGTTTAGCAGGTGAGTATTCTGAGTCTTGTAATTCTTATTTACCTGGATTTGGAAGAAGCACCTATGCAAAGAAACGTAGAGCTAAGCAAATGGGTGTTTGTTTCAAATGTGCACGTTGGAATTGTAATACCCGTTGTCGTTCTTTAGGAATGGTGTCTGATAATCGCGAAGACAAAATTAAATTCATTAGGGATGGCTTGAGTAAGGAGTCTGTAGATGATATATCTTCAACTCTTGAGACGCATCCCAGTGGACATGTTCATACTGCCATTCGCAAATTACATACACAATTCCAAAAAGAAAGACAACAGTTAAGTCTTGGGAATCTGACTCAAAAAGACCCTGTTTGCCAATTTATAAGAAAATTGGATGGGAAACTTGTCCCTGACGCATAGACGTTAATCAAGCTGTAAATTCTTGTACATATTATATCTCTTTGTCTTTTCCTAATAATTGTGATTTGTTTTGTTGTTTTCTTTTATTTTCTCCGACAGGATCCAGACCTTTTTTTACTATCACGATCTATTTTACTATTGTTCTACTAATCGTCCTTTGGAAGATACTTGTGCTATTTTTACTCACCCCTTTCAGGTATTATAAATTCAACTCATCATTGCACCTTTGAAGTCATCCAGAGTTAAGAAAGAAAAACATAAAAATGGAAGCCACTTCAAGAAGACGAGTTGAAAACATTTGTGTGTTTTGCGGTAGTAGTGTTGGTACTAAACCACAATACATAGAAGCAGCACAGGAGTTGGGTCGAGTATTAGCTACAAGGAATATGCACTTAATATATGGTGGAGGAAATCTTGGACTTATGGGGATCGTTTCAAAGGCTGTACAGGAAGGAGGCAGTCATGTTTTGGGAATCATCCCAAAACCTTTGGCAGAGGCAAATCTTATTGGTTCATCAAACGGAGAGGAACTGATCGTGCGAGGTATGTCTGAACGACTGGTAGAAATGATTAACCGTGCTGATGCTTTTATCGCTTTGCCAGGTGGCTTGGGCACATTGGAGGAAATTTTTATAGTTCTATCTTGGGCGAACCTGAACATACACCAGAAACCGCTTGGACTGCTTAACGTTGATGGATTTTATGATTTTCTTTGTGTGTTTCTTGATGATGCTCGGAGAAATGGGTTCGTGTCAAAACCTATGAAAGAACTCCTATTCACTGCCAGAACTGCTCCGGATCTAATAGACCAACTCATAGCCTATGAACCACAAGTTGACCCTATCATTTCAAAGATAAATTGGTCTGGGGACGATCGTGGTAAGAGGCGTCGGGTTAATCTGGATCTGAACCTTTAATTTCCTGTAGAATTTCTGCTAACCAGGTATTATATTCTAAACTCTTCTTCTACTGTTTAAGACATTGGGGACAATGTCTCATTTAGGTTTGGGGGAGGGAATTAGTTGATCAGTACCTTGTTTTTTTTTTTTTAGTTTGTGTGTTATTTTTATTTTTTAGTCCAAAATTTTTCGAAAAATACAAAAAAAAAAATTGAAAAATTTTCAAAAAAATTACAAAAATATTTTATGTTTTTGTGTTTTTATTTTGACTAAAAATGTGAAATTGGTAAAAGATAACCGAGTAAGGAGTTTCCACTCCTGAGACGTATCTCAAGCCTATTTTCGAAAAAGTTAATTTTTGTTTATTTCATTTTGAATTATTTAATTTGTGAATTCTCCTT